>BMBC01013434.1:0-22844 GCA_014362705.1 Columba janthina nitens
GGGGCTGTGCCCGCTCTGCCCGCTGTGCCACAGGAGCGCAGAACCCACCGAGGGGGCTGTGCCCGCTCTGCCCGCTGTGCCACAGGAGCGCAGAACCCACCGAGGGGGCTGTGCCTGCTCTGCCCGCTCTGCCCACTGCGCCACAGGTGTGCAGAACCCACTGCCAGGTGCTGTGCCCGCTCAGCCCGCCGCAGCCACCGGAACGCACCGCGGGCCATTGGCACGTTCCAATGGTGAGAAACCCGCTGCCAGTCTCTGTGCACTGTACTCAGTGGGGTTCTCCCCGTTCTGCTTGAAAACAAGAAATCTCTCTAATGCTGCTGATGGATGCCAGAAACAACATTGCTTAGTGGTGGTACCGTTTGGTGACATCTGTAAGGATGTGGAGATGACTGTTTCTAGAACTGCTGTTAGTCTTTAAAAAGTAACGAAGCTTTAAGACAAAGACTTCTTAAAAAGCAGTCTCTGTTTTCTTGACTTTCCTAATGATTATCCCTGACAACATGCATTTCTGTCATATATACAGCAATAGTTATAATGTAATAACAATAATGGGGAAAAAAGACAATAGTATGTTTAGTTTTACATGATGTTCTAGAGCATATGACACAAAGGGTTTGCTCCTAGGTTATTTTTCTGTTGGAGTGCTTCTACTCAAAAGATACAGATATGATCATATGTATAGTATACCTCATAAGTATTATGCATAGAAAAGCTGAAAAATGTGTGGAAAAGGGAAGGTTTGTATTCTTGCCGTAGAAGATGTTAACACTTGCATTGTCTCAGCAGGTGGGTCAGCGTATTCTGCACCCACCTGTTAAACACTGATTCCAAATGGAATCCCGTGATTCCATAATGCTTCTTACTCCCAAGACTGAGCATTCCTTCTAATCCAGGGCGTATGGGGAAAAGTTATTAGTCATTAATTCAGGGACACACCCGTTGCCTGTTGAGAAATATTTTTAGAAAGAAGCAGAAGTCCACAGCACGGCTCACAGACTGTTGTGAAACACCCCACTGTGTGTACACCCACGCCTGTAGGCTTTTCTCAATAAAACTTTAAAATTACATCAATGGGAGTTATGTCCAAGTTGAGCAACAGAGGACAGGCTCTTAGCACTAATGGGTTACCTGTTGAGCTACTGAATTTCCTGTATTCGAAGCAGGAGAATCAATGTACTGAGTAATGCTGAAACCAAAGCATCCAGGTACACAGCAGCTCTGGAAGCAGACACGAAACTTTACAAGATTTTGTAGACTTGGCAAGATAATTTGGGCCAGTTGAGTAGTGTTAAAGCAGGTGTTTGCTTTAATGCTGAGCATGTGATCGGTAACACTGGACACGTTTGTAGGTGTGCTCTGTGGAGCCAGAGCGTGGCTTGCCAGGATAGCGTGTCCTGGAAATGGAAGAAATGCTTGACGTGCCTGCCAAGGTCTGTGTCCAGCCCTGCCCAGCTCAGGACGGGCACTGCGCCGGGGCGCCTGTGCCGCGGCTGCGGGCACCGGGGATCCCAGGGGATGGGGCTGGCCGTGGGCATCGGGGATCCCGTGGGACAGGGCTGGCCCTGGGCACCGGGGATCCCGTGGGACGGGGCTGGCCGCAGCAATCCCGTGGGACGGGGCTGGCCGTGGGCACCGGGGATCCCGTGGGACGGGGCTGGCCACAGCCCTGGCTGTGGAGCTCGCTGCTGGAGTCCGTCCTTGGCCAGGGCCAGGAGTGGGTCATGCCTTGATCCTGTTAAATGGAAGAGGGAATTTTGGAGGTTGTGGCAAATGAGTGTGCAGAGGCATATTTAAAAAGTGGAACAAACGTCGCTGCTTTTGAAGCACAGCGTGAAGAAGATGGGCTGCCCAGTTCTTAATGACAGGCCATTAAGATGCTTCCCCAACATGAGGAAGGTCACAGGACCAAGGACGTTTTAACCACGTGTTTTACTCCATTGCGAGCGGGCCGGTCCTGCCTCAGCGCAGCCCGTGTCCCTGCAGCGCTGCCGCAGAGCAGGGCGGCGCAGGGCGCTGCACCCGGCCAGCGGCGCCCCGGTAGTGGTTGTCTGACAAAGCAGGAATTGGGCTACGTGCGTATTTGGCACCATTTAGAGGGCATCTGACTTGTACTGATGGCCTCTTAGGAGCAAGCAGATTTGCCATCCAGGCGTTTATTGTTTGACAGGTGGTTTACAGATCCGGTGCTGAAGGCAAAAGAGCTTTTCATAATGTGCTTGTCTCAAACCCTTTTGACTGGCACATTTGTGCTGCAGACACGTTCTGAACTGTTTCAGCTCTCTGGAATACCAGGCACAAACAAAAGCCACAATCTGACCCTGGACGCATCAAGTAACAAGTGACTGGCAGTGCGTTGTGAGGAAGGTGTGTCTGTGCCTAACGCGAGCTGGGGTCGGGGTGAAGGCCTGGGCTCTCCCCTCTGGAGCAACAGTGACATCCTTAGCGCTGGTTACGCTGATGGGACAGGGACTGGGTTACCGCTGCACAGCTCTGTGCTGGCTGGTGGTGCTTGTGTCTTGTTCTGAAAGACCGAGCTGGGGAGAGCCCTGAGCTTTCCTGAGTTTCCCCTGAAACTCCCTTGCTGTTCAGAGTTTGTGTGTTTCTTATGAACAAATAGTTCACTCTTTGCTGGTTTTCACACAAATTTCTAATAATACTCTTTTTTTTGTTGTTTAAAGGAAGGGCAAAAAGCTTTTTTTCCCCTCCCTGTACTGAGTGTTTGGAAATACCTCTGAGTGGAGAAGGAACCGCAGCCTTGACCCTTAACATTGGGGAGAATCTAATGTTAAAGGTATGGCGCTTATATCCAGTAAGAGCTCTGAGAGGCCTGTGTTTGTCTTTCAAGCCCAGCCAGCTCAGCGTGTGGTTCAGGCACAGAAGGACGGATCTGTGCGAGTTCTCAGCCCTTTGCAGCTCGGGCGGCCTGCGCTGATCCAGCCGGCAGGGCGACCTCCGCTCAGGAGCACTGCGCGCTGAGTTCTCTGCTGCTGCGGGAAGCCTGACTTCTGTTGGAGAGGGTCTCGGTACGAAATTGTTCTCATTTTTATGTTGAAAATATTACGTCTTGCAATCTACAGTAAAAACTTCAAATAAAATTTTTCAGTATGACTTAACTGATTTTTAATGTTTTAGTTTTTATTTTTTAATTCCCTGGGAATCACTGAGTTTGAAGTATGCCCCTGTTAAATCACCTGGCTCAAAGGGGTTTGTTTCTGTAATGATAGGCCATGTGTACCCTTGTGCAACTTAAAGAACAAAAGGCAGCAGAAAAAGAGCAAATAACCATTGATAAATGGCAGCAAAGACAAACAATTAGTCTGAAGATGTTAAATAAAGTATAGAAATTACAGAGGTGCTCTGGTGTCAACCTAATTTTAAACAAAATGCTTTAAGATGTTAAATTTCAAAAATGTCCATAATGACTGCGTGGTATTTTTTTCTTGCCTAAGAATAACGCTAAAAACTTTACTTGGATAGCCAGGGAACAGAAAAAATGAGGAAAAAATTGTCTCAAGCTTTGAATCTCAGCGCGACGAGAGGATTGTGCAGCCGCGCTGTCGGGTCCCGCTGTCCGGGGTGCCTGTGGCTCTCGACAGCCGTTTCTCCGGTGCTGGTGCGTGTCCCACGGCACAGGCGCGGTGTCGCGGCGTCCCTGCCGGGTCAGGGGCCGGGGGGGACCTGCAGCTCCCCGCAGCTGCGCTGCCCTCGGCAGCCGTGCCCAGGCCCGGGTTTCTGTGCCAGTGCGGAGCGGCGCGTGGCCGGAGCCGCACGCGGAGCAGCCGGCGCGGGAGAGCCCTGGTGGGCGCTGCGGTAGAGCTCCCACACCTGCACGCGTCCCCGGCCCCTGAGCCGGCAGCGCTGCTCTCCTGTTTGATGGCTTTGTTCCGTTAGCGTGCCCGAAAGGCAGAAATGTAATGTCAGGGGCTGGGTGGGTTTGCAGCCTGGCCAAGTTCAGTAAGGTCTGTGATTAACAAGGGCTTGCAGCGGAAAGTCGTGGTGATTTGTACGGTGCCGGCCCCCGTGAAGGGAGAGGACAGCCCTATGAGCACAGCGATTGCTCATGCACAGGCAGAAATTCCCATGTGTTTAACTACCAGGCTGTGTTAGTCTGGTTTTGTGTACTTTAGATAAGTGTGTTTGCTTTGATTTATTGGCAGGATTGTGTTTGAACTTAACCAAATATTAGTTATAAAGTTAAAATGCCTTATTGATATAGGCATTACGTGGCTATAAGAGGACTTTGGCTCCATCCAGTACTTTGTCTTTCATATGATAACATCTGTCATTCCAAAGTGTCCATCCGAAACCTGGTGTGTCACGTTTGTTCCAGATTATGGCTTATACTACCAGTTTGCAGTTATTCTCCTTACATTTTCTCCAGTTCTGTACCAGTTTGAGGAGTCTAGGCTAATGCAGCCCTTTGCTTTAATAAAGCAAGGATGGATTAGTATTGTATTTGTGTCAGACAGAGTGAGTTACATCTTGTAGATACACCATGGTTTATTTTTAACTGAACCAGAATTTGTGTGTGTGCTGGTCTTGATCATTTTCTGCATGTGCAGACAGTAATGCACCCGGTTCTGAGGAGGTCCTGCTGTCAGAGCAGACTGCTGCCGGTGCTGGATCCCGAGGGTTTGCGGTGCCAGCGGGAAAGGATTTCCAATGCAGAATGTTCTGGTACGTGTGAAGACTCCGGAGAAGATGATCAGAGCGCCCAAACTGCACTGTTCTGAAGGACAGTGGAGTTACTTCTCAGATTTTGTGAAAATAGGTATTTCCCGTTATTTTCAAGCTGTGTCTGACTAGAGGAGCTGATTTTTGTGTTACACGAAGCTGTCTGTGCTGCAGAGCCGGGCTGCAGCTGCGGCCGCTGGCCTCGCTGTGCGTGGCGGGCGCGAGGTGCAGGAGGGGCGGCTGGCGCGGCGCGGCGGGGGCGCGGCGCGGCGGCTCGGCCCGTGTCCCGCGGAGCTGCACGGACACGCCGTGCCAAGGTGGCGCTTGCAGAGCCGAGGCTCTTCTCCTTAAGGCAAGGGAGAATAGAAATGTCTTCCTTGATCCTAAGGTACCTGACTCCAGCGGGAGGTTGTGTCACCCTAACCACATCTGCCCTGCACCTGCGTGTGCTGAACTGTGTGTAACCCATAGGGGTAACTTTTCTTTTTGCTCTTTGTAAACATAACATACAATGTCGAGAAGGTTCTTTATGAGATCTATGCAAGATGTGCTTGTACATTCTAGATCTTCATTTTATTTTGAGAGAAAAGCAGAAATGCTTTATGTTTCTTGGATTACTGCTTTATAGTCTTTGCACCAGTTACGCGCCCCCGCGGGAGCGGGGTTTGCTCGGTTACTTGTTGGGCGCAATGGGGACGTTCCTGTCCTTGCTCAGTTTCCGAGCTTGTCTCTTGGAGGATTCTCTCGCTCCGTGTGTTTCCTCCTCTTGTCTCCCCTCGTTTGCTCCCTCTTACACAGCTGGAGAGGTGGCCCGGGAACCTGAAGCACAGCAGGCTGTATGGTTCTCTTTTCATCAAATATCATTAACAGTAAGGTTTCTTTTTAAATATGAAACACAGCATGAATTGCTGCATTAAAATAATAAATGCAGCATAAATTGGATAATTGTTAAAGATCAATAAAGGTTTGGCATGGACAGCAAGTTCTCGAACTTTATACCTGAGGAGAACAAAAATCCGAATTATGCCCTGGCAGCATTTATTGGTTGGGATTCTGAAACGGCGAGATGAGGTACTAACGATGAACTTAACGGCATCTGAGCGCGTCTGTTATCTAACAGTGTACTGCTAAGGCACTTTTGTTTGCATCAATGTAATTTGTTAAACTGACTTAATTTGTCTTATTCTGTGCCTTTTCGTGAAGAAAATGACTTCCTGCCCGAAAGAAAATGGCGATATGTATTTGTCTGTGTTCGTCTGTTGGCTGATTCCTGTTGGTACTTGTAAAAGCCAAAGAATTCCTGCATGGTCTGAATGAAAATGTATCTGTAGTACATAAACTTTAATATTTACTAATCACAAATGTGGGAGGCTTAGCACTGTGTGAAGCAGGTCTGCAATTCTTTTACCTCTATTTGTAGAGTTAAATAGTATAAATAGTACTAAATGTTTTGGGTATCTTTTTAAATTGCTGAAGTTGCTTTCACCACTCAATAAATGTTTATGTAATGTAGCTGATGTTACGAAGGAGAGCGCATATAGGAGAGCAGTCCACAAGGATGTTTGCACGTGTACCCACTATCCAGTTGCAGGGTATCTCATTATAGCATTATGTCAACTGTGACATTTGTGTTGTGTAACTTTGAGATGGAACAGAAAGGGTCAGCGGTTGATTCTCGGTGCAGAATTTGACGGTGACTTGGCTGCAGGAAGGACAGGTGCTGTGCCCTGCAAGTCGTGGTTATCACGTGCTGGGGAGAATCCGAGGCGCTTCATTTGGCGGCTCGCAGGGCGGCTTCTGTCGGTGTGTTTACGCTGGCGGGCTATGGCAGGTGAAGGATGGGTGTACTAGAGCCGTCCGACTGGAAGGCTGAAAGTACCAACTGTAAATAGTTCCTCTGTGCTTATCAGATTGCTGGGATTGTAGCTCCTCATCAGATCAAAAGTGCTGTACTGGGGTTGGAAGGGACCCACAGGAGTGTAGGTACCTCAGCTCGGGACACTATGGTTCGATGAACTGGTGCGACCACAGGGATGGCTGCAGGTGCCGTTGACTTTGGCGCTGTGCTGACGTGCGGAGGTTCGGCCGCGCTGACTGACAGGCGGAGGTTCGGCTGTGCTGACTGACGGGCGGAGGTTTGGCTGTGCTGACTGACGGGCGGAGGTTTGGCTGTGCCGATGCGCGGAGGTTCGGCCGTGCTGACTGACGGGCGGAGGTTCGGCCGTGCTGACAGGCGGAGGTTCGGCCGTGCTGACTGACGGGCGGAGGTTCGGCCGTGCTGACAGGCAGGCGGAGGTTCGGCCGTGCTGACTGACGGGTGGAGGTTCGGCTGTGCTGACTGACGGACGGAGGTTCGGCTGTGCTGACTGACGGGCGGAGGTTCGGCCGTGCTGACTGACAGGCGGAGGTTCGGCTGCTCGGTGTCCTGGAGCGAGGTTCCACTCTCCGGGCAGGAGGTACAAACCCACAGTTGGACCAGGCCCTCCCGCCCTATTTTGCTGTTCTATCGCTTACGCCACTGACCTGTGTTTGCAAGTGCATTCCCTTGTTTTCTGGTGTTAAAAAGAGCGCCTCTAAATCTAGCTGGCAAATGCTATTAAAAAGTTGCAAAATACTTATGAAAGCAAATTGCGAGTCCAGATTTTTAAGAGCTCTGTTCTCCAAAAGGGAAGTTTGAGGAGGAAAGTCCTTTCTGGTGGTCTGTGCATGGTTTTGTTCTGTTCGGTTACTGCTGTGGAACGTGCTGGTGCTAACTAGAAGGTGTCAGAGAGGGATGGCGCGCCAGGGCTGTCCGGAGAGCCGTGTTCCCTCCGCACACCGCCGGCTGGAGGCGCGGCCGCTCGTGTCACCGCTCTCGTGCTCCCCGAGGCGTCTCAGGGCTGTGTCAGCCCAGCGTGCCCTGGGCAGGCCGTGCTGCTGGAAGACAGAGCTAACGTGGCGCTGCAAAGAGTTTAAGAAAACACAGAGTAGCCAAAGCAGATATGAGGAAGAATGGGATCAAGCTTGGTCTGCTTTTTGAACATCTGTTTTGTTCACTTTGGGAATCATCCTGCCGTTTCCTTCCCTTTGTGACACACCTGAGGGCTGCAGGAACAACCTTTTTCTTCTGCAGTTCTTGTGTCACACAGGTGCACGTGCCTTTCCTGTGGAGTCTAGAGAAGCGTTTCCATTAGAAACAGGGACTCAAGAACAGGACGATACAGGACACACACATTTCTGCCTCTTCAGGTGTCTACAAGGAAAAATAACGAGGCCTCTGCAGTTGAATTTAAAATAATTTGCACAGGGGCAGCTCGTGTACAAAAGCAGTCCTCCCTTGGAGTGTCAGGAAATGCTTTGTGAGATTCATCGCATTATATACATTCTACCTCACTGCAGAACTTTGCTTGTTCTTCTTCGAGGTGCTGTTAACTGTGTTGGAGTTCGAGATGGATCCCCAACGAGCCTCAGCTGCAGTCTGGCTTTGTTTGAGATGTATAATCTGAGAGATGTATAATCTGAATTTAATGCTGGAAACTAAACAGGCCAGGAGTTTCCAGTGGTAGCACAGATGTGGTGGCAGAAGTGGCAGTGGGGACCGGGTAAGCAGTGGTTCTGGCTCTGTCTGCGTGTCCTGCAGAGGTGGTGCTGCTATGCTCTTGGACTTGCCTGCTGCTCTCAGGCCTCTGGGTAAAGGACTATTTCACTTGTTTAGTGCATAACCTGAAATGAAAGAAATTTGCTATGAGGTGGTGTGGAAACTCCTTCCCGTTGCGATAGTCTTTCATATTCACTGCGCCTTAATCATAGGCTGGATTAATCAGCAACCCACTTACGAAGTCTCCATATGAAGAACTTTGTAATGGCTTTATAATTGTAAAGGTTCCACAGGACATGTTTTAATTTTCCTTTAGCCCCTTATATTCCCGCAAGCAGCGCTCAGTTAGTAAGACCTGTGAATTCAACATAGGGCAGAACGGAGCTGATCGACATGTCGGGAGCTGGTGGGAGTGACACCCGCAGGGACAGGTGCTGTCGGTGACAGGTTTGCTCATGGGCGGTGCCAGACCGTCGCCTCAGCTCAGATACCAGGGAAACAGTTGCCTTTTTTCTGTCCTCACCTTTAGAGGAAACTTGCAGTGTTTTTGTTTCCTTTGTCCTGTGCCTGTGAGGAGCAGAGTGGGACTGTTTGTCCGCTGTGGAGACCTGTAAAAGGAAGTGGCTTTACTCCCTTTTCTCAGTGTGCCGTCCAGCCCTGCTCTTCCCGCAGAGCATCCTGAGCCAGCGCTGAGCTGAGCCCAGCGCTGCTCTTCCCGCAGAGCATCCTGAGCCAGCGCTGAGCCGAGCCCAGCCCTGCTCTTCCTGCAGAGCATCCTGAGCCAGTGCTGAGCCGAGCCCAGCCTTGCTCTTCCTGCAGAGCATCCTGAGCTGGCGCTGAGCCGAGCCCAGCCCTGCTCTTCCTGCAGTGTCCTGAGCCAGCACTGAGCCGAGCCCAGCCCTGCTCTTCCTGCAGAGCATCCTGAGCTGGCGCTGAGCCGAGCCCAGCCCTGCTCTTCCTGCGGTGTCCTGAGCCGGCGCTGAGCCGAGCCCAGCGCTGCTCTTCCCGCGGTGTCCTGAGCCGGCGCTGAGCCGAGCCCAGCGCTGCTCTTCCCGCAGTGTCCTGAGCCAGCACTGAGCCGAGCCCAGCCCTGCTCTTCCCGCAGTGTCCTGAGCCGGCGCTGAGCCGAGCCCAGTGCTGCTAAGGCCTCGGGAGGTGACCTGGGGGCGCAATGGTTCGGTTCCCACTCCTGCAGGCGCTCCACGTAGCTGCTGTGCCACCAGCGGCTCTTCCTGAGCGTCCTCGTCTTTGCGGGGGCAGGTGCCGTCTGTCGCTTGGAGATGGCATTTCCTGAGCTGTTGTAGGAGACCGGAGAGCCAGTGGCCCCTGAGTGGGCTCACCAGAGCGGGTTTGGTCGCGGTCACGGCCTGGTCGTCACTAGAGGGAGCAGCTGGAAGCCTCGGGGCTCTTTGCCAGGCGGCTGCAGGGAGCCCTGTGGGCAGACCCGAGCCCCGCGGAGATGGCTGTGCCCTGGAACGCCGCTGTGGGGCGCACGCCCGCGTCACTCGGCAGCACTCGCTTCCACGTCCAGGCGCGCTGGTGACACCAATACTTTAGCTGTAGTTATAGTTCAAAGGAATATAGAACTACTCATTCTGAAACTACTCACAGCATCACTGTATGAGGAACACAAAGATGTGTAATGATTGAATTTTCACCACAAGAGCCACAGGCACAACCGTGATATTTGCTACTCAGTGTTCTCTGATGTGTCAGGGTTGGATGTGTTTTCCCGGGCTGTTCTGCGTGCGCTGCTGTGGGGACAGGCGTCACAATGCGGCCGACGCCAGGCCTGGGGACCGCCTGTTCATCGCGCTGTGCAGAGGTGTGTGCCGAGATAATCCCAGTTTTCTGATTCACGCAGACATTAAATACACACAGTATGGAACAGAGTATGCCTAAAGTGCAGTGGTGACAATGCTTCCTGCTTGTTTGACTTCTGCAAGAACGTCACAGTTTTAGACGTAGACTGGAAGTACAGCATGCAAACCTGTGTGTGAATACCACAGTCCACGGTGGTTCGGTGGTGGTTTTTCACGGGCAAGGTTTCACCCGCAGGCTGTGGCAGCAATAGCTTGTCTTATGTCCTACTTTTATCATCATAACGTTGTTGCAAGAAGTAATGAACGCAGGCTACATCATGGGTTTTATGTCACCAGACAGGAGTTTTTTGGAGTGGTTTATTTGACTGTGGGATGATGTTACAGTACATTGCAAGTCGAGGGTCAGTGATGTTGTTCTTAAGGAAGGTGTATGGGCTGTTTTCTAGAGAATAGAGTCTCTGTGTGCTCATTCGGCGGTAGCTGTGCCCTGGCTGTAAGCTTTTCAGTCTCATGCTGGTGGGTTAAGTGTCAAAACTCCTTTTGCTGTGTCATTGCTGACCCCTTCTTAGGTCAGAATTATTGCTAAAAGTTAAATCTCTGTATGTGTCAATGTATGGTGTTGCATGGCAGTGCAAGCACTTCTCCAAGCCGAGGTCTGCGGTTCAGAGCGGTTTTGTGTCCCAAAGTGACGGCAGAGGGGACGGGGAGCGCGTGTCGGCGCGACAGGAGCGGGGTTTGTGTCCAGTGCTCTTATGGCAGCACCTGGTGCCTCCTCCTCAGAAAGAGCTCTTGTGATTAATAAAACTAATCTGGAAACCTTCTTCTGGCTGTGGCCAGGAGACCCTTAGACACCAAGGAGCTCGCGGGAGCCGTTTCCTCCTGTGCCCGTGCAGGTGGAGGTTGGCGCGCCCTGGTGAGGTGGCGTGCCCGGGGACAATTATGGCTACAGCACAGTGTTTTTGTGGCGATGGCTGGAAAACGTGAGCAATGCGTCACTCGCACATTGAGAAATGGATGGCAGCGTGGATGGGCGTTTCTCCGTTTGATTAAAGGAAAATAATGGGTGTTCCTAGGGTCACTGGGACCTGTGTTTGAACAGAGGCTTCGCTTGGTTCAGCTGACAGGTGGCTGTTTCCATCATCCGTTCCCAGCAGTGTCTGAGCTCGTGTTCGCCTGCTTAACAGAGAGGGAAGAAAAATGAGACTGGCATAGAAGGGAGTACAAGTGTGAATCCATAACCCGTGTTGGTACGCATGCCTTGCGCCGGTACGCACGCCTTGTGTTGCCCGGCCTTTCCAAACACATCTGTGCAGCCGTGCTGTCGTTTCCCAGGCCGTGTCTGGTCCGCAGGTCCGGCAGGTACCGCACCCCGCCAGCCTTTCCACAACAGGCACCTCCCTCCGTTAACCTTTGCCACTGGCAGGCGGGACCAGAAGTTTTGCAAGGAAAGATATAATGAGAAACTTGCTGGAAGAAGTTGTAGAACAGGGCGTCCAGATAGCAACGATACTAGTAAAGCTCCTTGATTCACATCTGAGCAGTGTTTATAAAGTAAAAACTTCAATTGCTCCAAGGCAGTTTCAGTTTAGGGAGGACTGGCAAGATTAGCGTGGGGATTTGGGACGGGTGAGCTACAAAAACCTCGTTTCCAGGAAGAGAGCAGCAGCCAGGCAGCCCTGCCTGTGCGCGGCGGGGTGGGGAGGGGGTTCCGGGGCGTCCCGGCACATCGGCCGCTCGGCGTCCCCCGCGGCAGCGTGTCCGGTGTGCCGGCAGGGAGGCTGAGCCGGCCCGCGTCGGCCCGGCCGGGAGCTGCTGCTGAGCGACAGGCCTGCGTCCGGCCGGTCATCTTCGCGTTTTACAGACATCCTTCCCCCTTGTCCCCCGGATTTCCTCTTCAGTAGAGGGATGTAGGTGTTCCCAGGGCTACTGTGGGCATTAATATGTATTAGTGGAGTCGAGTTCTCCTGTTTGTGTGCAACTTGTGATTGCTGTTGCCACTCAGTTTCTTCTGTTGATTATGATGAATCACTTTGGCAATCTGGCTAAGGGCGGAGGTGCTAGACGTGGTTGTAGTTGAAGTCATTTGCTACACAGTTTTCTTTTTCTTGGTAAAATTCTGTGGCTTTGTTTTGTTTTTTATTCTCCTCTCTGCGAGTATTCGGTAACTTGGCAGGTTGTGGTAACTTGGGCAGTCTTCCATAAACTGCTTTTCTTGACAGCAGCTGAACTTAGGACTTGTCAGGATACAGCAGGGGTTTCCAGTCCACCGCCGAGCTGGAGAAGGTGATTTCTGTGGCTGCGGTCGTGCTGGCGAGGAGCGGGTCAGAAAGCTGGAGGACACTCAGCTTTTCAGAGCGCTTCTGCTGCTCGTCATCTCCACGTTTTGGCACCAGCAAACACTGGTCTGACACCCGTATTTCATGTAAGAAGCAAACTTTGGTTCTCCTGCTGCAACAGAACAGCCAAAGCAACAATGACTATTGAGGTCAGTGGTTTATTTTATGGAGGGGCTGCTGGATCCCTGGACCCCATGTGAAATCAGGCTTGGTGTTAGATACCTCAGTAATGAGACAAGGCACCTCATTTTGGCCTCTTCTCTGGCGTGAAGGATCAGTGTCCTACTCCAGGTAGTGCTGTTCTGCTGGCAAACTTTGTCCTGCAGCATTGATGATTTGGGATATGAGCCAGTTGCCGCAGTTGTTTGTAAACCAGCCCCTTCTTCCAGGAGAGGATATGGAAATCCCCACATGCT
Source organism: Columba janthina nitens (assembly GCA_014362705.1). Taxonomy (NCBI): domain Eukaryota; kingdom Metazoa; phylum Chordata; class Aves; order Columbiformes; family Columbidae; genus Columba; species Columba janthina. Next base: position 12,830 of record BMBC01013434.1, read on the forward strand.
GGACCTTGGAGCGTGCTGTCAACATTGCTTCCCTGCCCTTTGATTGCCTTGTCCTGCCCGAACCTCACTGCAGCAGCTGCTTCTCAGCCAGAGCGGACAGCTAGACCTACACTCTAAATTGAGGCTTTAGCCTAGAATTAGACTTCTGTCGTCTCTAATCACACTGTGTGATGGATTGCCTTTCAGTGTGTGTTCTTTGCCCAGGACATCAGAGCTACAGGGATCGTGCTGCAACTGAGCAGCAGCGGCACGTCCCAGGGCTGCGGGGAGGCACCTGTGAGCGCTCAGCAGTATCTCCCTTCTAGAGCAAACACCGTGGTTCTTGTCTGAAAGACTCAAACCCAGTTCTGGTTTAGTTTACACTGGCGTAGCCTCTGCTGCCTGGCGGTGCTGGAGCCTGTCGCCGGCTGCCCTTTGGGCCGTTCTGAGGCAGGCGAGCGGCTCGTGTGCGGCTGCCGGGGGCAGTGCCAGCCTGCGGGACTCGAGGTGCCCGTGCTGCGTTCCAAACGTCCACCACCGCTTGCTTTGCCAAGACGTAGAGTTGGGATTTGTGAAGCAAACAGCTGTGAGAAGTAAACAAGCTCAAGATTTTTGTAACCTATATGATTACATAGGAAAGTGATCTGAACTACTAGTGTGTTGTTGGAGGGCGTTTTGGTAGAAACTGCAGAGTGCGATGCCTGTACAGCACCCCGCTTGCTTGGTCATGTATGGAATTGATTTCGGATACAGGAAGTTTGTGATTGTGTGAAATTGTATGTAAAATCAAGTGTTTGGCGAACAATTATGCAGGTTATAAATAGAACAGGTTTTAAATCTGCTCCCCAGTGGCCATAAGCGTGGGGTGGTGGGGTGGGGGGAGTGGTTTGTTTTTTTTAGCATAACACAATAAAGGGAGTTTTCAGTTGATCAGCCGTCTCCTTCTGCAGAGGAAACTTGCAGGGTGATGTTAATGCTTTGTTTTAGTCATCAAAGCTGCAGTGCACAATAGTGGTGAGCATGTGTTCCTACAATTCGAGGATATTTCTCATCATGACGGAAGTCTCCAGGGTCAACAGCCACAATACCCGGAGAAGTTCATCACAAGCCACATCTGCACAGACTGCTCTCCTCCCCAGCCCCGCTTTTCTGTTGCACATTTGCATGCACTCTCAGCCTAAGTGTCGCTCACGTCACTTGCAGGAACACCATGGGATTGGTTTGGACTTCTGTTGGCAGGGTTATTTAGCTGTTAAAAGGGTAATACACACACATCCCCAAACCGGAAAACCGGAATAAGTATTTTCCCCCTAACTAAGCGAAGGTCTCACTGCAGTCCTGTAGCATCCTGTGCATTCCTGGACTTGGTTTGTCCAGCACTGGCTTTGCTGTGAGAATCTCGCTGCACTGTGGCGGCACCTCGACTCCGCTCCGGCCGCGCGTCAGAGCCCGGCAGTGCCCATGAGCCCGGCAGTGCCCATGAGCCCGGCAGCGTCCGTGGGCCAGGCAGTGCCCATGAGCCCGGCAGCGCCCGTGAGCCCGGCAGTGCCCATGAGCCCGGCAGCGTCCGTGGGCCCGGCAGTGCCCATGAGCCGGGCAGCGCCCATGAGCCCGGCAGCGCCCATGAGCCCGGCAGCGCCCGTGAGCCCGGCAGCGCCCGTGGGCCCGGCAGCGTCCGTGGGCCCGGCAGTGCCCGTGAGCCGGGCAGCGCCCATGAGCCCGGCAGCGCCCGTGAGCCCGGCAGCGCCCGTGAGCCCGGCAGCGCCCGTGGGCCCGGCAGCGCCCGTGGGCCCGGCAGTGCCCATGAGCCGGGCAGTGCCCATGAGCCCGGCAGCGCCCATGAGCCCGGCAGTGCCCGTGAGCCCGGCAGTGCCCATGAGCCCAGCAGCGCCCGTGGGCCCGGCAGTGCCCATGAGCCGTGCAGTGCCCATGAGCCCGGCAGCGCCCATGAGCCCGGCAGTGCCCATGAGCCCGGCAGTGCCCGTGAGCCCGGCAGCTCCCGCGGGCCCGGCAGCGCCCATGAGCCCGGCAGCACCCGTGGGCCCGGCAGTGCCCATGAGCCCGGCAGTGCCCATGAGCCCGGCAGCTCCCGCGGGCCGGGCAGCGCCCATGAGCCCGGCAGCACCCGTGGGCCCGGCAGCGCCCATGAGCCCAGCAGTCCCCATGGGCCCGGCAGCTCCCGCGGGCCCGGCAGCGCCCGTGGGCCCGGCAGCTCCCGTGGGTCCGGCAGCTCCCGTGGGCCCCATGCGTGGGAACAGGGAACATTTCGGCTGTTTTAGCAAAATTGGCATGAGGGAGAAGATGGAAGGCTGGATCTCAATTTTCCCAGGTCACTTTCCGTCCCCATATGCTATGCACATTAACATTACTGGTACATGTCACGCAGTTTGGAAACCCCTGATATAATAAGTTTATCTCTGTTTGCGGTTTCCTTTTTTGTGTGTTTCTATACATGAAATGTCAGAGCAAGGGCTGTATTTTGTAATCCTCTCTGGAAGCAGTATTTTTCACCAGTGTTTGTAGGTTTAGCTTTAACAAAGGGCTGTTCATCTAAATTCAGCTGCTCTTAGAGAAGCAAGAAAAAGGACACTGTGTGAAGCCTCCTGTCCATTTGATTTGCTTGCCAGCCTTGTGGTGAGGGTTGCGCCTATTCCATCAGCAGGATAGCAAAAGAGGTTGCTCTACATACTCCTCATTGCTCTAGACCTTTTTCTGTTTATACCCAAACCTCTGACTCAATCCTGTTGAAATCAGACGAGTCTCTCCCTGGCTTCAGGTTGTTGTGAATCAGTCTATAAACCTAAAACTCAAAGCTGCTTCCAGCAAATTAAAACATTTTTCCTTCATTTCCTAACAGAACTTGTGTTGTGGTTTCAGCCTGTTGTTCATCACCGGTGATCATTCCAAACATCCTATGTTAGGGTGAAATTACCTGTTATTCAATGTTTCCTTGATTGCATTTGGTCTGACAACAATTACTGCATTTCCAAAGGGTGGTGGCGTTCCCTGTTCCCTCACTGCAATTGGCAATGGTGGTGACAAAGAGGCGCGAACGTCACCCGGGCAGGCAGCTCACCTGGGTACTTAAGGAGGTGAGAATAAAGGCTGATCTTCTTTTGAGTGTGGACAGGAGTGGGACAGGTTGGGTTGGACTGGCGAAAGAGGGATTTGTAAAGCTGAGGACATGTGTTTCGGAAGGCGCGCTAGGTGTATCGGTTATAAGTTGCTGGTCCTTGCCTTGCTCAGCATCGTGGCCAACGTTTTGCTTTATTTTCCCAATGGTGAAACAAGATTTGCTTCAGAGCATCATCTCGGCAAATACGTGGAGTGCCTTCATGGCATTCTGGGTGGAGGCATTTTGGTAAGTAATAAACTAGTGGTTTCTTTCAAGTTTATTTTGGAGCTACTTGGTATTACTATTTCTTTACCAGTTATGTTAATTTATTGATGAAATATCTCATCAGTAGGAATCTCTGGAGTCGTAACAAAATAACACCCATGTGGTCATACAGCTGGTTTATTAGTTACTGTTGGTTATCTGCACAGTATGTCACTTGAGAGCTGAGAAGATTAGGGAGTCCAGGTAGCAGAATCCAATGCAAAGCTGGAACCAAGGCTCTCAGCAGGTCTCGGGTTGTGCAAAGGGTTAAATCTGTGAAGTCTGCAGACCACACGTTGTTCTTTCTTTATGATTTTCCAACATACTCCCGGGTGCAGAGTCTTCATAATTGCAAACTATTGTGAAGTCCTGTTAGTGCAGGTGGGGGGTGCTCTGTTCACTCAACCCTGCTCCTTCTTGACGTTGTGCTAAAAGCTCTGGAGTGTCAGTGTTTCCCGTAGGCAGCCTCTGCTCAGGTACTTTGCATTTCCATCACTGGAAACTGGCTGGGAAACGTAAAAAACGCTGCGTTTCTGTAATGAGATGTTTGCTTGAATTGGGCAAAATGACTCCAGATTTCTCCTCTAGTTAGACTGGTTTGTCCCACGGAGATGCCTGCTCTTCAGTAATTAATATGTTGATGGTAGTTTGGGTTTTTTTAGCAAAATAATTGTGAGAGATTTATCTTTAGTCCTCGTCTGGCTGACAGTGAAGGCATATTTTGCAAAGCATTCTGTTTGCAGCATACAGCCTTTAATGTGCACAAGAACTTTTAAAGGTGAACTGCAGCAATACCACAGCAGGCTCTTCGTGCACCTAAGTGCTGTGTCTACACAAAGCAGAAACAGAAATACACCTGTCCTGGTGCTGGTGCTGCCGGTACCGGTGGCGAGGTGCTGGCCGTGTTAATAGAAACGAATAACGGGTGCAGGCTGCCCTCTGCTCCCGTGCCAAGAAGCACCACCGGTGAACGCAATGCGCGTTTTGGTGCCTGGTCTGCAGCACACCGGAGCTGCGTGTTCTGTTGTCTCTGCACCCAGGTCCTCATCCCCGCCGCCGTGTTCATCGGGCTGCACAGCGGCGACGGCTGCGGGTGCTGCAGCCACGAGAGCTGCGGGAAGGGCTGCGCGGTGAGTGCACCCCCGCGCCCCGGGGCGGGCGGCTGCTGTGTTCCAAGCTCATGCCTGTGCTTGCTGTGCAGATGCTCTCCTCGGTTCTGGCAGCCTTCGTTGGGATCCTTGGCTCTGGATACTGTGTGATCATTTCAGCACTGGGCTTGTCTCATGGACCATATTGTTTTACTCACCTAGAAAGAAACTGGGTCTACCCTTTCGCCGGGTCCTCTGGAGGGTAAGTTGTCCGTTCGTGAGGACGTTGTGTCTTCCCCCGGGCACACATGGGCTTTGTCCCAGCGCCCTTCGCCAATACCCAGTAACTGGGTGCCCAGATCCATCCGTAAGTTTACGCTTCTCGCTCACTAAGAACTGAACAGATGGCGCCAGCTACTGTACTTTAAAACCAAAGCAATGGAAAGCCTCTGTCCCACAAAAAGGGATCTGGACGTGCATATGTATAGGTAATAATATCTATATACCACATGTCCATTGACATCTCTAACATAAAGTACAAAGTTTTAGGACTTCGAGGGATTTACTAACTGTGAATAGCAATTGTTATGAAATTTGTCTTAGCAATTGTGTAAGACTGTTCTGTGAGGTTTGCTTCTGTTGCTGTGTGTTGGTGTAAAACCACATTATGTCTTCATTACGGGCAATGGCACAGAACCTTTGGAACTAGAAAAGGTTTATAAGAATCTCTGTACATTGCAAGGCAGGGAGGTCAAAAAGCTCTTAATTATCCCCGACTGGGGTTCTCCAGCAAACCAAGCCCATGTAGCTGAGTTGTGTGCTATCCCTCATTAATCCCTACAAATCCTGCAGGCTGGAAGAGGGTTTGGGTTGGATCGTGACATAGTTTTACAGTGTCCCTGTGACTGGCAACCTCAGGCCGTTTCTGGCAGCAGCGTGTGGCCGGTGCCAGACTGGAGGCTGTTGGAGCAGTCAGAAGCCACATAAAGATCCTTTGCAGCGGAGTCCGAGTTGGGCCGCTCAGTTATGTCTCTCCCAAGAGGGGACGTTCCTCCTCCCCGGCTTTGATGAGTACGGAAGAACTGAGCCCAGTGCTGCCGGAGGCTCACCAGTGCCGATGTCCCCAAGGGGCGGGCGAGGAGGAGCAGCTGGAGTACAGTAGCACCCTCTAAATGTGTTCCGTGTTTGGATCTTCCAGACCAGGCGTGTGGAGCGCCGAAGGACAGCAGCACGGGAGAGGAGGTGACTTCAGATCAGCAATCGCTGTCTTTAGCCCAGTCCCGGAAAGTTGTGTGGTTCTTTTGAGCAATAGCTTTGCTCCTTCAGCTGTCTTGAGCTTGTGTCACTTGAATTGGTAACAGAAGATCCTGCATTTGTAGCTTAGATATTTTTTAAAAAGGAAGACTTAACTAAAATGTATGGTTGGTAGTTCAACATGTTCTGAAACAGAGAAGACTTTGCATGGAATAAACCATTGCATTTTCTATTCCCAGTTAGAGTGATTATCCTCGATGCAGTTACAGAGTAGATGTAATCTGATTCTAGTGCCACAACATTAATATGCTTTTAATTGCTGTGTACAGGTACTTGTTTGAGTATAACAAGTGGTCTGAATGCCAAGAGCCTCAGAACATCGTGCAGTGGAACGTCACCCTCTTTTCCATCCTGCTTGTCGTGGGTGGAATAGAGTTCATTCTGTGCTTCATCCAGATCATCAACGGCATCGTTGGAGGGCTGTGTGGGCTGTGCTGCAGTCACGAGGAGGTAACACGTTGGTAGTTAGAACCGCGCTTCTCAGATGAACATGTAACACCATTGTTCTGATGCTACTGTGGAGTAGCAGCTATTTTTTAGCTACTCTTAAGCATCAACTTTTTAATATCCGTGTTGTGTTCAGCATTTTCCTGGAGTATTTGACCACATGGTTTGAGCTGGTTCCCCAGTTGTCACAGCGAAGTCGATCTGCACAGGAGCTGGGAGGCATTTCCCCCTGTGGCGCATGTGGTTATGGGCACTATACAGGTGATATAGCTGAGATACAAGAGTCCTGGCGTGGTCTCTGCCGTCGGCTAAACCACTGTTGTGTGCTGTGGTGCAGTTTGTGGTAGGTTGCTTGTTCTATGTTGCTCAAACCCCGTATTCTGCTCACAGCAGCTGACAGGCTACTGAGAGTATGCCGCATGTAGTGAAACCGCAGCATCCCGGCCTTGCTCAGTGGGATTAAGAGAAGGAATCAAATTGCACGTAGCTCGCAGAACCTGCAGACAAACCCAGCGGGGTTTGGAGCTGGAGGGCTTTCTTTGAGTGAGGAAGGGGAATTTCCTCCACATTTCTTTAGCCTTGTTAAACAGTTGGAACGTGTTGTTAAAATCAGTATCACAGCAGTAATGTTGGAATTGCAATGACTTAAGGTATGAACCAGATATGATTTATATAATACACACATGATGGCTAAGAATGTGTTTCACACTTTTAATTGACGTAGTTGAATGTCAGGTTCTTTCAAAGCTCTTACTGCCTTCTCTCTCCTCTCCTCCATGCTGTAACTGCAGGATGAGCCATGCTGTGCTTGTCTTACAGTTGGATACAGTAGTACCGTTCTTCCCATTAATGTGTGTTTGTTTCTTTTTGTTCCCCCCACAGACATATGTTTGCTAGAAACCTGACACTGTTGGCGTCCGTGCATGCGTGTGGTGTTTTGAGACTTCTGTGGTTTGGTTTGGTTTTTATATTGCATGCATACTCAAATGCGGATTGTTTGTTGTCGAACTGTTTTGCTGCCATCGGTGTAGCTGACGTGGGGCCAGCCTGTGCTCTTGGAGTCACATGAGGCTTTCCTCTGATCCACCTGTGTCTGTTCTTTGGTTCGTTTCCTCTTAGTACAGGCAAGTGCCTGAACATCCTGAACATCTCACTAAAGATGCTTTTTATTTTCCCGTCTGCTCACAGAACAGCTTTGTACTTTATGCTGTTTTCCCAGTAAAGTTGCACTTTCATTGTGATGTTGGAATTAACAGAAACCCAATGTAGTTTGGCCTGGGTATAAATAGAAACTCAGCTGGAGCAAAACCGGAGCACTGGTAAAATGGGTGTGATTGCAGGCAGATACATGCACTTCACCTTTTCAGGATTTTTCTGAACTTCTGCTGTATTTCACAAATAAAGATTTGTATTAAAAATACCCACAGGTGTCAGTGACTCTTTCCCTACCCATGTGGAAACACTGCTTTTCTGGTCCTAGAGTAAGGGGCAGTGGCGGCATGAGAACACGGACACAAAGCGGCCGAGTTGTGCCTGTTTGAGGTCTCGCAGGCGCGGTGGGGACCGGCCGCGCCGCCCGCTTCGGTCGCTGCGCCAGCCGGGCGGCCGCGGGGAGCGACGGCCCCGCGGGCAGGGACGGCGCCGCTGTGCTGGCGCTGGGCGGCTGGTGCTGGCGGCCCCTCCGGGACCGACGGGGTTCCTGTGGTGGAACCACAGCTCGTGTCCCCGCAGGGCCTCCCCTCCCGCTGTGTACTCAGCCTCTGGGGACAGAGCAGTGGGGCCGGGTCCCGTTTCTCCTCGCTCAGCAGCCCCCGAGGTGCAGCAGCGTTCAGAAAATACAGTGCAGATCTGGGTCAGCGGTGACGGGTTAATCTGACACGTTGGACTTCGCCGGTAAGCAGCCTGGAGGCAGCACTCTGGTGCTGAGCAGGAACTTCGGAAGTGTGCCTTGTAGCATATTACAGTGAATATTTAGTCCCAAGGTAAAGGAGATCTGAATGACGTGCTGCCAACAGCAATGCTGGCACGGGCAGTAGCTGCTGGCACCATGGTATTTGGCAAGTGAAAACCAGAATGTGACATGCCATTTATTTCAAAGAAATCGGGCAGATTACCACGATTGTTCAGTTTTGGAATCTAGCAGTCAATGTTATCTTTGAAAACAGGCAAGTTAGTTTCTGTTTATGGGAGAAGGAGTTTCCCATGGGTGTCAGTGCGTACTCAGTACAGTTTGTAACTGGGAGGGGGGCAGACCGTGGGCTATGTCTCGGCTGTCCTCGCCGCCAAGGCTGCCCAGTAAACGTACACCTGAAAAGAATAAATGAACCGTGAGAACAGAATCGCACACACATCCACAGCAACAAAAGAACTCACAGATGAGAAAGTTCCTGTTCAGATTCTCAGAGTATCTGCCGCTTGCTATACCATTTCTTCATACAGAAGTGCATGCAACTGTTACACCTGAGGGCAGTCTGCAATGCTGTTTCTGCTTGTTTTGTGTATCCCTGTCTTGCCCCTCTGTGGGAGGGAGGAGAAGAGGGTCTCAATGAAATATGATATAATTCCTGCACAACTTAGATTATTGGTTTTTTGCCTTCTTGCGTGAATGATTGACACTTGTTTTTCTGCTGCGCACAGCTAATTAAAGAACTGAAACCATTTTAGACATTTCAATGGACAGCATGATCAGGCTAGAGTTTAGAATTAAAACTGTAGCTCCGATCCATGTGACACTAATGCGCAGCATTACTACTCACTGTTGGTGTTGTCGTTTTGAAAAAGGCCAGTTGAATTCCTTTGCCGCCTGATGCATGAGACAGTGTTTTGGGAGCTCATCAGCCACGTCTTGGAGAAGCAGCTGGTTTAGGTTAAACTCGGCAGAGAAGTTACTTGTCCAGGGTAAACATGCCTTTTCGGTAATGGGCTCGGCATCGGCTCACGGGTATTGACAGCAACGGGAAAGCAGCTCTTGCAACACTCGGTAAGAGAGTTGAGAAACTGGATGCCAGCCTTGCTTCATACTGGGCATCAAATGGATACAGCGAGCCAGAAAAAGCCCAGCACCTCGGTTTTGTATTTGCAGAGCTCAGTTTAAATACAAAACAAGTCTGTTCTGCATACAGCAGTCTGCATCATGAAACTGCTTCAGGTGTCATTTCCCAAGTAAGTTCCTTCTAACTGGAACAGATTGCCATGGGGAGTAGCAGCAAATCTGATTCCAAACTGAGCTGCTCACGAGTCATTTTGGCCTTCGCTTTTAGAAAAAAATGTTTCAGCTTATAACGTGATCTCTGAGTTTTGTAATTAAAAAATCAGTCGGGGATGTTATGTGCCTGCTTTTAATTCAGCCGTGCGCTCTGAGCCGTGACCAGCGTGGATGTGGCTTCTGTCCGTGCTGCTGAGCCTGCAAAGGGAAGTTCGCCCCTAATTCCGATTAGAACGAGGCCTGGAAGAGTGTCGGTAGTGACTGGGGAGCGGAGCAGGAGATGTGGGGGATCCCCACAGTACAGCCTGAGGACTCCAACACAAAACCTCCCGAGGGAAAGAAGGCGAGAGGGAACGGGAGGGTCACAGCACAGAATGGCTACAAAAATGGTGTAATTGCATGGGTGCCACCGTGCCCATTTCCTTGAGTGATCTCATTCAAAGAAATAGGAAGGAATTAATTGCAACATCCAACCCAAACAGCTTTTATGAGATTGTGAGAGAAGCCTCATGTGTGCGGAGGCTGAAACAGCTCATGAGGAAACAGAAGGAAAATGTGCCACGACATCATTGCTTCCACAACAGCCTTACTGCTTTCGATGGG
>BMBC01013434.1:22916-69703 GCA_014362705.1 Columba janthina nitens
GTTTGGCTTTGGCTCCGCACGGCACGGAACAGCCGGCGTTCCAGAACCAGCCAGACCGTCTGTGCTGTGCGAGGTCTCGTGTACTTAGGTGGGATCTGCGGCTGCGCATACCCAGCTGTGAGCACAGGGTAAAACAGCTGGAGAAAGCAGGACTTAGTGCACGAAACAGTTCGGCTGCATAACGCTGCAGGGTGTTTAATTATAAGGGGTAACAATGAGTCTGCCTGGCAGTTTGTAACTGGTGTTATCTGGGCCCCTGTGCTCCCTGCAGAGCGGCCAAGCTCTGCCCGGGGTTTTGCGTTGGGGTTTTTGTGGCTTTGGGGTTCGCAGCTGCCGGGCTCTGCCGTCGGTTCCCCGCGGTGTGAGTGACGTGTGGGCTGCGCAGGGACGGGGCCTGTGTACCGCGGGGCAGAAAGCCGCGGGCTGCAGTGCGGCCGAGCGGGACACCCGCAGCGCAGCCCTCACCCGGAGGCCGTAGGAAGTGATCGCTGAACTTCCTTCCTGAGTCTGGCTTCCAGACGTATTTCGTTTGGCAGATCACAAAGGAGGATCTTCCAGAAGGGAAACTGCTGCTTAAAGACATATGCTTAGGAAGGACAATGAGTTTAGACAGGACTGTTAATCTGTTATTTTGCTGACTGTAAGCGCTTCTCTGTCTCTGAAATCACATCCCAGTCACCTGCTTCCTGTGAACATGAAATGACTGAATCAAACCGAGGAGGCCAGAACCTCGTAATCTTCTGTTAGCCTAGGAGAGCAAAACTTCTGAAGTTCTCGAGCGATGGCTTTGGAGACGTGTGGAAGCTGCCTGAGTTGTTTGCTGATCCCTCTTGCGCTTTGGAGCATCGTTGTTAACATCCTGCTGTACTTCCCAAACGGCAGAGCCGGTTACCAGCTGCCCAGCTACGTGTGGCACTTCGAGGGGATCTGTTTCTCAGGTGTGATGGTAAGTACTGACTCCATGGTTTCCTGATGAATTGCTTTCTGCTGCAAACAACACCGGGTCACTGTGCAGCAACATAACTGTGCTTTTAAAGAGAGTACGGATTACTTTGGAAAAACCACTGCAGGCTGAAATACTCGATTAAACTGAAACAATGTGAATATACTGAATTACATCTACGTATGCTGCTCAATTCCATGTAAGTGGTTTTGCGGGGTTGATTTTTATGTTTTTCTGCTGGCTTCTGTTTATGTGTAATTCGCGCTTGTGTTGCGGCTTCCCTGGCTGTTGGGTGTGTTCAGGAGCTGAGCGCAGCGCAGCGCGGTGCTTGGAGGGCTGGGTGCAGGTCGCAGTGCGTCGAGTGCCGCTGTCATTAGGCGAGATGCGGAGCTGCTCTCACTGTGGCTGCCACGGGAGGATTTTCTCCATGACATTTGTGACGTGCTCGCCTGCCCTGGTAAACTGCCTCGGTGCTGCTTGTGAAGAGCTGCAGCCTCAGGGCAGCGCGCCATCGCGAGCAAAGCGCGCGCACAGTCGGGGTTCTGGAAGGTCTCTGCACAAGTAAGGTGGGTTTATGAAGGCGCTGAGCTGGGAGTTATTGAAACATGAGGCATTCTTTTGAAACAGTGCATTCTTCCTCAAGCAGAAGAAAAACCTGATCTTTTATGGTGGAGGAAGAACTATTGGGCAGAGAATTTGAACAGAGAAGCATCATTGAAAAATTGAGGAAAAGTTAACTGCAACAATGACATTCATAATTTGAGGCATTTTTATCCTTAAGATCATTATTTATTAAAAACACCCATATTACCCTATTACAAACAGGGCAGCAGCATGAGGGAGGATAGTGCTGTGATTCAGAAACATCTCCTTTCCGCTTTTCCCCTCACAAACCAGTGCCAACGAGGGGCGGCTCTGGGTCTGGAGCCCGAGTCCTATTTATCGAAATTATTCTAGTCTCAGGTTTACCCGGTAGTCTGAGAGGAGCAGTGTGGATGCTCAACAGAGAAAGGGAATGAAAGGCTGGGTGAATTTAATGAACACTTGTACAACTGATCTTCCATAGGGTAACCGTGTTGGTAAGGAAGGCGATTCCCTGGCCCGTGTTGAACTGGTGTGGGGTTCCAGTAACAGATCCTCCCTTTCTCTAGCATCGATTCTTTTGCTCGCGGGCCGGGTTTATCTTCCCGCGTCGCTGGCGCAGCCGTGTCCGCGCAGGTAACTCTGCTCGTCTTTCCAGTGCAAGAGACAAGCGGGGTGACGGCCTCACCAGAACGGTTCCGTTCCGTGCAGAAATTGCGCTTTCCTGTTGAGCAGCTTTAAAATGTCGCTGAGCGTGCAGATTGCGTCCCTGCCTTCCGCTGCGAAGGAGCCTTGGCTGGATGTCTGCAGCCATTTCACTGACCTTGTGATGTCCCGTTACAGATCCTTCTGCTGGCAGTAATTCTGATCACACTGGAGTGCAGCGTGTTCTATCGGTGCTGTGAGAGCGAGAGCTGTAACAAAACCTACAGGGTGAGTCTGCTCTGGTTTTGTGCGTCTCTGCAGCGTTGGCTGAAGCGCCTTCCTGAGTTTGCCGCGCGTGGCCCTGCCCTCCCGTGCTGAGCCGCTTCCCTCCGCACGCGGGACCCGGCTGCCCGAGGGGCGTCAGCCCCTTCCTTCTGATGGAAGAAAAACGGGCAAGCAAACCGTCCTTGTGAAATAACGTAAGGATGTAGAGTAGAGAGCCTGAGAGTTCCAACTAAATGTCACAGCTAAATAGCTTCGTTCCTTTGCTTTTATTATTTGGAAGTTACGTTCTCCAGAACGACTCAATATATGCTGTCTGGGATGCAAACGTGTTTAATGCATTGTTGTCTTCCAGCACTTTGCAAAAATGCAAGTTTAACAAAAAATCCCCAAACAATACTTAGCTGAGAGTTGTGAAACTGTCTTAAACTCTTTATTTTGTATGTGTATGCTTACTGTTCTTCAAGTGGTGCTTTTCTTTCTGAATACTGAAGACCGGGACCACCAACGTGCAGTTCAGCCCCAGGGAAGCGGCTGGCGGGGCTGAGCGGCGCGTTTGCTTGCCGCGGGCACCGTCCTCACTCGGCGCTGGTTTTCTCCCCGCAGAGTTTCATTTCAATCGTGCTGGCCCTGCTCGGCGTCGCCTTCTCTGGATACAGTTGCATCATTTTTACCTGGGGGCTGATCCAAGGCCCCTTCTGCAATTCCTCAGGTGGATGGGATTACATCTTCAAGGACACTGCTGGGGGGTAAGAAGCATCACTGTAACTTCTGGAAGCAACTGTTCATCAAAGCAATGGTCAGTTATCTCAGTTTCACACAGGATGCCTCAGTCTGTTAAACACAAGATCTAGATTGGCGAGTGAAGTTTTTCACCTTCTCGAATGAGCACCAGAATCCTCAAATAAGGTATTTGCCTTCTTGTAAGAAATATTGAATATACGAATCTTGGTACTGATCAGACCTGGAGGTCCATCTGGCTAAGTGTCCTTTTTCTGGTGCTCACAATCACGTGTGTGGTAAAGAATGTAAGAATAGAGTGAGTGTGGATAGATACTTTCTCAAAATATTCTCTCAAATTCCTTCAAGGTTTTGATTCAAATATTATAGATGAGGTTTTTATATTTAATAGCTCGTTAGGCTTCTCTTTAACTCCCAAAGCTCAAGGAAGCCCGTGTTTCGATCACTGGTAGCTTTTGCATACAGTTGCTGGATCTCATCAAACCCCAAAGCAAGGTGCACCAAGCGTGGTTTGATTAGATGTGACCTGAGGCTGCTCCCACGAGGTTTTACGTGCTCCCTTTAAAAGATCAGGGTCTTATAAGACTCGAGTATTTCAGGTCACATAATGCCCAGCTCCTCCAGCTGCGTTTTAATGCAAACTGTTACATTTGTCAGAGCATCACAAACAAGTTCCCTCAGCACCCAACAGGAACAGTTCCTGAACGGTTGGCTTCCCTGACTGAAGTCGGCTTTATTTAAAGCACAGAAGTGCATCCTGCAATCTCTGCTGCGTGTCACCAGCATTACCGTGGAAATACAAGCGAGGGGGTTAGTTCAGTGTAAAGGGCCAGGTGCTGAGCTCTCCAGGTTTGGCTCAAAGCATTTCAGTTGTGAATGATTAGAAGAAAAGCAGCTGGTACTGAGCAGGTTTGTCTCGCAAAGGCTCTTGCAGCCAGCGCCCAGCCCGTGTCACGTGTCGCAGCGCAAAGGGCCCGTCAGGTGCGCGTGGTTTGATCCTCGGGGACGGAAACCGCAGCTGTAGAACAGCTGGGCGTCGCGCTTACCCGAGCTCTGCGTGCACCGGTTGGGACGGCGGCGCTGGGGTGTTTCTGCTCTCTGCATAGACTTCACCTGAAGGTGAATTTAAATCAATAAAAGGAAGATTCCCTTTTGGAACCTGGCTTCTGCCATTTGGAAGAGTGGCAGAGTCGTTCTAATACTTGCATGTCTAACAGAGACACAAGCGAAGCAGGTATATTTGAGGAAAAGGAGCCTCCACCCAGCTGGGTGTGACAGCCTGTGCAGGAGTTGTGCCGGCGTGGTGGAAGGCTGGGGTCTGGCTCCTCAACTGGAAGCGCAGAAAGCCCAGTATGTTTTTTTCTACATATTATAGGTAAAAAATGTATTTAAACTGAGTTGCACCCACCACATTTATTTTGCATTACTGTTTCTGCAATAGGTACCTCACCAATTACTCTGCTTGGTCTCGGTGCACAGAACCTGCTAACGTGGTGGCGTGGAACATCAGTTTAGTCTCGGTTCTGATGGCTCTCAGTGGGCTGCAGCTGATCATCTGTTTTCTCAAGGTGGCTGCTGAGCTGAAACGGACACTCTGTGGCACCTACTCTGTTTTCGTCCAGGTAACAAACTGTCTGAGGTCATTTCTTCACCATCCCTTTGGCTTCAGCAAGTTCTCTCGGTTGAGGACTTGACGTTTTTGGTTGAACAACTTCCATATTGACTTGAGTTGAAAAAAATAAAAAAGGCAATTACTTCCTTTTTTAATTTATTTTCAGGCCAGGATTCTCTGAAAATGGCAAGATCTTCACTACCCTTCTCCACCCCAGAACAAGAGAGAAATTGCCTCTCCAGCAGTCACGATGGTAGATTTGGGTGCTGCAAAGGCAGATAACCCTTGTCTTAAACCTTTGTGTCTCAGGCCTCTCTGTTTTGGATGAAGTTATTACAACTGTTTGACACCTACGTTTCTCTAGTTGTTTTCTCCCCTGTCTGGTTGTTCCCGGCAGTGACTCTTCATTTTTTGTACCCTCCAGCTTGTTCTCACGATAGGGAGGTTTGAATATCATGGAACTGCTTTTATATGGAAATCATCGTTGTTTGAATAAATTGCTGTAACACTGCTACAGAACTGCTTTCCTGTGCCCCTCCCTTTGTTTAGAATACAGGAATACTGTTCTGAGAGGGCCCGGCTCGCAGCCCGGTGGGTCAGGTGTCGCTCCCTGGGGAGTCAGTGCCCTGGATTTCGGGACGGATCGCGGGCGCCCGGGGTGGGCGCGGCAGCCGGTGCCGCTCGTCCCGCAGCGCTGACCGCGCTGAGCGGCTCCCGCAGCGCGGCCTGGCAAGGGCCTGCGCCCGGCCAAAGTTTAGGGACGCAGCTCTGGAACCAGCCATCCTGATCAGTACACACACGAGCTGCCCTGCGGCTCTTTGTACCTTAGAGCCAGAGGCACACTTTGGGTGTTTTTGGTCAAGTATTATGTGACATGAGGGAACCTTGTGAGCACCCAGTGCTCTTATTAGTTAACTCTTCTAAATGCCCTGACCTTGCTGCAATGGAAAACTAACATTCCTGACAATAATAATCAAACAAAAAGAATAATCTGTTTAAAATCAGCAGCTAAAAAGTATTTTTAATTCCCCAAAGAGTTATTATTTAATTCCCGGAGGAAATTCAGGGATCCACAATAAAGTGGGCTTCGGGGTCATTTGCAGATGCGTGGGCAACATCTGGCTGCGTTCAGCACTGTGGTGTTAAGGTAAACGTGCACTTAGCCTTGCGGTGATGCACGTGTGCCTGTTACGTCCGAGCTAGCGAGATCCAGCTACCTCGACATTACTATTAGACACCGCTAGAATATCCTGCAAACGACACAGTGAGTGCCCGCAGTGTGTAAGATATTTAGAAAAAAATAGAGTATATCAGTCACTTAATTCTGTTTCAAGACAATATTGAGATTTTTGGCTATATATTCGTTTATCAGATTGTTTTGAAAAGACGATTTCTTCCTGCAGGATTTGAAGAGTGCATCTAAAGTTTCATTGCTTAGTTTCTATGGTGACTTCCAGATAGGGCACACGCGTGCTGTACGAGACGCTCTTCCCACTGAACCGCCGACCTCATCCGTGGCAAAGGAAAAGAAATCCCTGTTGTGAGCGTGCGGCACCAGCCCGGGACACTCCAGGATTTCATCACCGCGTGGGGCGGGTTTCCAGAACTTGCCTTTGGCCACAGTCGTTCAGACAGAAGCAGAATCCTCCATCTAATGCAGATGTGTAGGAGCTTCCAAAAGGTAAAATGATGGACCTCGATATTCTGACAGTGCCTGAATTTTTTTATATGAATGGTGAATAAAATGGGTAAGTTATCTGTATACCACAACCCTGGTGGATAAGGTTCAGATTTGTATGTCGTTAAAGGAAACCTGTCATACTGTAGTTATGTTCTGAATCTTAGTCTTCATTCCAAAATAATCATAATTTTCCTGACCATGAAGAAGACAGCTTCAAAGAAGATTGTGGTTATTACAGATACTTTAAGTTGCCTTTAATTAAAATCCTCATTCAGAATTGATGTGACTTTGTCAGCGCACAGAAGGCAGAAGAGATTTTTTTTAAGAATTTTCAAGTGACTGTATGCTCAAAAATCAAAAAGGCAATTGCAAACCTCAGGTGCTTTTTAATGCCCTGTGTTTAAGGTCCAATTTAGTTCTTGTTTTTTCAGTGAAACTAGCAGTTACAAAACGTTTACAGAACCGGAATAAAGCAAAAGTATAGCTTTCTGTGCTGGGTAGTACGTTTAGATAACGGTAGCAGTTAAGATTATCTTGAGCTTCACACGTCTATTGTGCTTATAATCATTGAAGAATGTGGCTTATCCTGTCTGGCGGTGGGCTGGGAGGAAGATACCACATTGGGTCAATACTGAAACTGCTTGGACGTGAGATGCAAACATCCTGCCCCTCCATCCCTCCTTCCTATCTCCAGCTGTATGCGCTGGTGTGAAACTGCATTTCCAGGGGCCTGTGGTGGGTCAGCAGAGCTTCTGCACACACACACACATCAGCGTGTGAGCTCTGCTGTGACCCCATGTCCTCACACCCCACATCCTGTGTCACACCAGGGGCAGAGCACCGGGCGCTGGGGAACAGCGGAGTCTGCCCTGAGCTGGGGTGCAGGAGCAGCAGAGTCTGCCCTGAGCTGGGGTGCAGGAGCAGCGGAGTCTGCCCTGAGCTGGGGTGCAGGAGCAGCAGAGTCTGCCCTGAGCTGGGGTGCAGGAGCAGCGGAGTCTGCCCTGAGCTGGGGTGCAGGGACAGCGGAGTCTGCCCTGAGCTGGGGTGCAGGAGCAGCGGAGTCTGCCCTGAGCTGGGGTGCAGGGACAGCAGAGTCTGCCCTGAGCTGGGGTGCAGGGAGCCGGAGCAGCAGATGCCCCGGAGCAAACAGGTGTCACTTAGAGCCTGTCGCAGGGCACTGTGCTCTTGTGCCACACTTCACAGAAATTGTTTTATCTGTAGTATGCAAGCCATAGAGTGATAAAGATAGTGAATAATGTAATTAAGCTTAAGTCTGTAAATCCATTTAAATATACAGGACTTTCATTTCAGGTAGAGAATTTACAATCCGCTAATGGTCTGAATGGTAATTTGCATGATACAAGCTTGGCAGAAATTTAAAAATTCTCTTTGAAGATTTTCTGAGCTGACGAGGTTACCAGAATCTTTTGTTTACTTCTGACACACAGAGACATTGTGCAACATTTCATTGTGTTCACCAAAGCAAACAGGAGCTTGAGAGGGGAGGTGAGGAGGGGGGGAGGTGGGAGAGACAAGAACATATAAAGGGGAATTGCTTGTGTCCGTCGTGTGTTTTTATTCCACATTTTCCGCGAGGCTCATGAATGCAAAATGCAGCGATTCTTCCTCCGCTGCTTGCTGGTTTCTTGCTGCTGCGCCGGGGCGGTGCGCAGGGAGTACTACATCGGCATCACGGAGAGCGAGTGGAGCTACGCGCCCGGCGCCGCCAGCGCCGCGTCCGGACGGCGCCTTGCGGGAGACGAGTGAGTACACAGCCTACACTGAGTTAGTTTTACAGCGTCTGCTTTGGACACCAGGACCAGGCTGAAAAGCTGGTGCAGCCACTGAAGTGAATCATGTTGGTGTCGGGATTTTTCTGTCAGACTTTTAAGAGAATTTTGGGTTTGGGGTTTTGTTGGTTGGTTGGGTTTTTGTTTGGTTGGTTTTTTGTTTGTTTTGGTTTGGGTTTTTTTGGTTGTTGTTTCCCCCCACACCCTTTCCTGGCTTGCTTGAGAATTGAATTCCAATGGTCTGCTGATTAAAAGCATTGGAATATGTAGGGCTTTTGTGAATTTGTTGGAATGAAATATTTACTACATAGAGACTAGAAAAAGACCCTGAATGTCTAATGATGTTTAATTTTGAATGGCTAAGATACTGGTGCTGAGGAGAGAAGGCTTTTGCTGTTATAGTTTAAGTGGAGAAGTTTGACAAATGTAAACGTTTCCTGCTGGGTGCAGGTTCCTGTTCAGGTGTCCTCGGCAGTTCTCACGGGTCCTGTGGCCCCTGCACCCCGAAGGGCCCGTGGCTGGTGACACGGCCGGGAGGGTCCTGTGGCCCCTGCACCCCGAAGGGCCCGTGGCTGGTGACATGGCCAGGAGGGTCCTGTGGCCCCTGCACCCCGAAGGGCCCGTGGCTGGTGACATGGCCAGGAGGGTCCTGTGGCCCCTGCACCCCAAAGGGCCCGTGGCTGGTGACATGGCCAGGAGGGTCCTGTGGCCCCTGCACCCCAAAGGGCCCGTGGCTGGTGACAGGGCCAGTAGGGTCCTGTGGCCCCTGCACCCCGAAGGGCCCGTGGCTGGTGACAGGGCCGGGAGGGTCCTGTGGCCCCTGCACCCCAAAGGGCCCGTGGCTGGTGACAGGGCCAGGAGGGTCCTGTGGCCCCTGCACCCCGAAGGGCCCGTGGCTGGTGACATGGCCAGGAGGGTCCTGTGGCCTGCGGTGGTCGGGTCCCTTTTAGCATACTTTTCATTTTCAGCTTCTCTGGTTCCTCCTCTCCTGAACCCTTGAGCTGCGAGGCTGTGCTTGTGCAGGGACCGCTGTTTATAGCGGCAGGGGAGAGCGCGGTGTATCCACTAAAAGGAATAGTCTACAATTAAATGGTAGCTGTTCGAACAGTCTGAGAAGAGCCGCAACTTGTTTGATTTAGTTTGTGACTAAAAAGCTTCATGCACTCAGACTTCCAGTAGCTGAGCATTTGCAACTAAATTTATCCTCTCCAAGTTTCATGGAGCTCTGAATTGGCATTTTAATTACACTTCTGTGCTTGCCAAGATACAGACAATTCCTTCCCCACATGCTCAAACAATGCTCAGCCTTGTGGGAAACACTTTGCATTTTTGGGCAGTATTAACGTGCTTCACAGTGTGACGGGCTGGGATTACGAAACCACGATGAGAGAGCGGCAGCTGCTGCGCTGGGGGGGCGCTGCCGTGTGCCGGGGCCGCCGCTCTGGAGCCGCCGCTCTGGAGCCGCCGCTCTGGAGCCGCCGCTCTGGAGCCGCCGCTCTGGAGCCGCTTCGTCCCGCCGCATGTCCCCCTGCGCGGGGCACAGAACCTGCAGCGTTGTGGTGGCCATGGGGGCTGACAGTGTGAGCGGTGTGAGCAACCGGCGCCGCAGTTTCTCTTGTTGTTGTGGCTGGAAATACCGTCTCCAGCAGGCTCAGTTTAACTCGTGGCTTAGGCTGTTTCCTCACTAACCAAGCTCTCATTTTTAGTATAATAAATTTTAATGTCATTAATAACGCTGGCATGTAACCTGCTTGTGTATTCTTGCACTGAATGTGTAAAAGTGAGCCTTTGTTAGAGTAAATCCACAGGAAGCTCCGACGCTGTGATTCTTGTTCCTCCGCGGCTGGTGAGCGCGCTGAGCGCTTGGTCCCCTCCGTTCAGCGCTCCGCACCTGCCCCGTTCACGCACACGCTGCATTTCAGTAGCACCTTGCAGTTCTGCTCGTGGCCAGGCATAAAGTGTTTTACAGCCGAAAAGTCTGCTCCTCCTTGCAACCGAGCAAGGGCTATGCAGTCAGCGTAATAGTGCGATGGTGGAAATCACGATTTTGTAACAGGCCATGGAAAATTATACAGCAGTGTAAGCATGCAGGTACAAAAGTTTTGAGCAATTAAACTATGGTTTGCCTTGTCCACATGGTCTCTTGTTTGTCTGAAATTGTATCAATACCCTTATTTTCAGCCTGCAAAACAGGTAGAAAAAAATCAGGTTGGTGCATAATACTTAATCTCTATGTGGGAGCCTAAATCTTTGTGATAAGAGACATATTTGCTACTAAACACGGGTGTAGTTGCGCGCAGTGCTGTGGAGGCCTGGCCTTCATTTGGGACCCTGCTAATTAAGGCCATTCGAACATCAGTCGGGTGTCTGACACTGCCGGTGTGTTTCCGTGTTCCTGCAGGCAGGCCAGAGTCTTTCTGCAAAGAGGACCGCACAGGATCGGCAGCACGTACAAGAAGGCCGTCTACACGCAGTACACCAACCAGCTGTATGACGTGGCGGTTGACAAACCTTCCTGGCTGGGGTTTTTAGGCCCTATCATCAAGGGAGAAGTTGGAGATTCCATTATTATTCACTTGAAAAACTTTGCTTCCAGAAACTACACACTGCATCCACATGGTGCAACATACACGAAGGAAAATGAAGGTAAACTTGACTCCGTTCTGTGCCAGAATAGATCCAAAGTTAATAATTCCTTGAAGTGTAAGCGATGTTCTCTCACCAAAGAGAGGACCAGTCAAGCGAACGATTTGGAACATGCTGCAGTCCATTTAAAACAGGACCGAAGAAGTTTGATACGTTTTTCAAGAGCAAAAAGTGAAATTCATAAAGAAGGCATTTTAGGTCAACATTTCACCTGAAATTAGACTATATTTCACCTGAAATAAGTATGTAAAGGCATATATAAGAGACGCGGGTCTTGAGGATATCTAAAGGAAAAATTGATGCTGTTGTGAAAAAGATATTGTTAACTGGGATAACTTACAGTTCCAGATCATTAACACTAAATTTGTGTATGTTCTAGATAAGATACACAGACATTTATTAAAATGGCGAAGCAGCTACTGCTCAGTAATAAATGAATGCGGTAGAGGTCTGGCAGCCCCGGGTGCAGTGGGGTGCCGCTGGCGTTCGTGGGGTTTGCCCGTGCGGTAGCCGGACTGGCCACGCGCGGTGCCGTGGAACTTCGTGCGCCAGCTGGCGCCGGAGTGGGGCTGGCGGAAGTTTTATCAGCGGACCTTAAGAACAGGCTGAGAGCTGCTGAGAATACGGCGTTGTCTCAAAAGCAGTCTTCAAAAATGTTTCGTTAGAATGTATGAAGTATCAGCCTTACTTCTAATATTTCATGAAGTTTTTCATTGCAACTAATGTGTGGCTTGATATAGACACATTGTGTGGGAGCGGAATAGTGTGTTATGTAGCAGTTCTTGCACTTTTGGGAACAATTATTGTTTGTTTGTTTTCTGTTGCTTTCATTCCAGTGACACCTATATTCCTCGAGGACATGTGCAATATTTTAGAACAGTTTCCGAGATTAATATTTAACAAGTGCTATACAAATATTGGAATTGTTGTCTTTTTATCAGAAGTACATAGTGCTCTCCTAATAAATTAAGGAATAAATTTAATGTGCCACTAGTGGAAGCACTCCCATGGAATTCAAAGGCACATGAAGGGGCTCCTAAAGAGAAGGAAATCACTTGATTTTTAAGTGTATTTTCTGAGCCGTATTCAGACGGGGAGGCGCGGCAGGCGCTGCCCTGGCCCCGCGCCCGCGGTGCTCACGGGGCTGCGCGGCTTTCCTCAGGTGCTCTGTACCCTGACGGCACCGGGGGTTCGCAGAAGAGGGACGATGCCGTGCAGCCTGGAGGCCAGTTCACCTACACGTGGGACGTGACGGAGGACCAGGGCCCCGCGGAGGGGGACGCCGACTGCGTGACCAGGGCGTACCACTCCCACGTCGACGCTCCCAGAGATGTTGCCTCCGGGCTGGTTGGGCCTTTAATCATTTGCAGGAAAGGTAAACCGTAAATAAATGCATGTGCAAGGTGATTGCTAACGGCTGTTCATAAATTTCAGTGAAATAATTCACTGGAAGAGGAGAAGGTTACGGTTAATTTTGAAATAGCAGCTTTTTGTTTTCTCAACTAGCTGCCTTTCGATGGTATAGGAAATAGTTTGATTTTGGGTGTGACAGTGAATGTAATTTGCAGAATGCCTTGTCCACAAATCCACGTAGGTGAGATGTGTTCGTGCTAGTAGTTTATGGAAATACCGGTATGAGAAAGAGATCTACTGAAATCTTATCACATGCAATATTTACTATTAGTAATATTATAGCATCTAGCAAAACCGATGTTTGTTTTCTGAGCATGTCTGTAAGTTTATGTGTACACTTAAGAAAGGTGGCAAAATATGAAGTATACAGTGATAACCCCTACTGATACTGCGCTTAAACCTGCTGAACGGTGGCACTTGCCAAAGACTCTAAATACACTGCTTTCTTTTTCAGGTACAATGAATACGGACAATGACAAACGCTTTGATGCTGAATTTATCCTCATGTTTTCTGTGATGGATGAAAATCTCAGTTGGTATCTGGAGGATAATATCAGGACATACTGCTCTGAGCCTTCCAAAGTTGACAAAGATGATGAGGACTTCCAGGAAAGCAACAAAATGCACTGTGAGAGAACGTTACATTAACATTGCTTGTCTGTGGTATGGTGAAGTAGTATTTTAATGTGTTATCTCTTTTAAAGATGAACTGTAGGGTTTTTGTTTGTTTTTTTAAGTGAGGCTTTTTCTTGGAAGGTTAAAAAAGATCCTTTTAAACAAAACAAAAAGGTGATGGCAAGTGTCGTACAGTCAAACCTTTGGAGTTCTAATATAAAATTCTTAGGGGCCAAGAACATATTTGCCAGTGTAAGTTACGAGGCTCTTTACACAGAGTTGTGTTATTCTGTTCTGTTTCTTAGTCCTGAACTCTGTACTACGTATCGCAGTCTAGAAAAAGAGTTTTTGCTGCTAGTGTCAACAAAGACGGTACCTTTGGCTCTAGCCTGGAAGCCAGAATCGTAGCAGAACTGCTGGTCGTGCAGGTGGTTGTGCACATCAAGTGTGAGTGTGCGTCTGTCCCTTCCCAAGGCCGAGTTTTGCTTTGACCCTGTTTTTATCTTGAACAACAGAGCAATAGTTGTATGGCACCTGCTTTTGAAGAAAAGATCCTGAGGTCTGTGAAAGTAACTGTCATAAATAACATTTCTTTTAGCTATCAACGGGTACATGTATGGATACCTCCCGAACCTCACCATGTGTGTGGAAGATAAGGTGAAATGGCATCTTTTTGGCATGGGTAATGAGGCTGATATCCATTCAGCCTACTTCCATGGACAGACCTTAATAGAAAGGCATCATCGAGTTGACACCATCAGCCTCTTCCCAGCCACATTTGTTGATGCCGTCATGACACCAAGGACTCCTGGAGAATGGCTGCTCAGCTGCCAAGTGAACGATCATATCCAAGGTACAGAGCAAATTCCAGTGGTCAGAATTTCTCTTTGGCTCGAGCCAACAGCTTACCGAGTCACTGCAGCAGCACTCCTGGCCCGGTTATATCCCGCATGACATTCTTCCCTTGGTAACAAGACTCTCAAAGTAATTGAAATGCCTAGAAGTGTATTAGAAGGGTTTGAGCATGTAGGGGATTCTTGTCTGTAATGGAAGTTGTTGTCGGTTGGCAGCAGTTGGCACAGCTGCATTTTTGCAAACCTCGACTTCAGACAAACTTTTGCATGATGTTTGTTTCACACTGAGGGTAATTAGTCAGAACTTTCCGTTTGCCAACACTTCCCGTTTGGGCGCGGGGCGCAGGACGGGCAGGGTGACCAGCCAAGAGGCAGAGGTGATCTGTGTTTCTCTTCCCTGTGTCTTCCTGTATTTCCAGTGTTTGTTAACGGTATGATGTACTTAGAAGCTAATTCCATGCTTTTCCACGACTGATATACCACTTTTCTGTGATCTATATCTCTGCAACTGAGTTAGAGAAGTAACTTGTCACACGAATGGGAAGGAACACAGAGCTCAAAATCATTCTTCAAGATTTGAAAATTCTGATAAAAAAGGGGCACGTTTAACCTACAGATTCAACTACATAGAGGTTACAAGCCTCGAAATAGCTATCGCATCAGGCAACATCCTGATGTGGCTGAAGCACTCTGGGCAGGTTTAAATCCTACAAACTGACCCAATCCGTGGCTGTAAGAAGGGCTCTCTTGGTGATGCTGCTTGCCTCTCCAGCCAGCAGCTTTGCTGAGAGGCCTTTCCCCGGCGTGCCGAGCCGCAGGAGCCTCGCGGGTGCGTGCTTGGTGAGGCGAGAGGAGCCGGCGTGTGTGGGACAGCTGGCCGGCCCGCGGCGCCCACCCGCCCGGGAGCCCCAGGGCAGCGGCGGGGGCGCAGGGTGCGCGTCACCTCACCCGCCTGCCCGCCCCAGCCCCGCGCGGTGCTCCGGGGCCTCGCTCAGCTGCCGCGCGCTGCTTCACGTCATTCCGCTCTTTGCCATGTGCGCGTCGTCAGCGGAGCGGCGGTTCTCCAGGGCAGAGAAGAGCTGTCCTAGCCAGGGAAAGAGAAAACAAAGCGCTGTGCCTTCTCCCTGGTTTTCTCCGCCTCCTCATTTTTTCCAGGTGGTATGCAGGCCCTTTTTAAAGTAAAGGACTGTAGGAAATCCACAGCAGTTCACAGTGAGAGTACAAGGATAAGACAGTACTTCATTGCTGCGGAAGAGGTCATCTGGAATTATGGCCCATCTGCAATGAACCGCTTTACAGGACAAGAATTGATCGCTGACAGGTAAATGCTTCTGATTAAAGAAGTTTTACATTCCAAGCAGAATTTGTATAAACATGCTATATAAGGTAAGACGTTTGGCAGATCTGGCTTATAAACAGAATTTCTCATTATCCTCACTATTCTCATTATTCTCATTAATGCCAGCATGAATATCAGACCTAATCAGGTCTTTTTTTTCTCCTTGCAGTCTTACTATAGATTTTGCTATAACATTAGTGATTTCACTGGGATGGAGGTGAATCGTAATATCTTATGTAGGCAATGACCTCTGCTGATTCAAGGTGGTTTATTGTTCTGGGTTAGAGAACAAAGCCAGGAATTCACGATCATCTCCTTAGCTGATGAAAGTCACGCTGACAGCATCTCAGCTGGCGGACGGCTTGCATGAGGTGGCTTCGCCCTTTGCTCTGCATTTAGATGTTTAAGATCTGGATCAATCCGCTGCGTACGTTGATCCCTCAGACTTCTAATCTGTGAGTTATAGACTGTTTACCCGCTCCACAAGGGACGGGGCACAATTCATTGTTTGAATATAGTGCTGGTAAAAATCTGAAAGGTCTTTTTTTGAAGGGTAAACGTGTAGACTAAAACATGTGGACTAAATATTCTCACTTTTTATTAGAAGTTACATATTCTTGATGGTTTTATCTACTGTTGTTGAATTATTTCTAACTTTTATTAAAAGAGTAAAGTTTAGGTTGCACCATGTTGACTAGAAATCGTTGTTGATGAGTCTCTGAGCTTGCTGTCTTTATAAAGACAACACAGCAGTGCCGTTTTTCTTAAAGAGAAGTTAGTGAAGGACGGTGGACTCCTGCGCACCCTTAGACGGGGCCAGATGTACCTGTGTGGCCAGATGACTGAAAGGAGACCCAGAAGACCGGCTCAGGCTGTCGTAGCTCAGAACATAGGGTCGAGGTCCTGACTGAGTTTGTAAAGCTGAGTATTGTGACTTGGACTGTTTGTATCTGTTGCAACTTCTTCTCCACAGTGAATCTCGTGTATTTTTTGAACAAAGTGAGATGAGAATTGGTGGCTCTTATAAAAAAGCCGTTTACAAAGAATACACAGACGGTTCTTTCACTGAACGTAAAAAAAGACTCGCAGAGGAAGCACATCTTGGACTCCTAGGTAAGTTATCTGAAGTTATTTCACGTGAAAGGCTGATGAGGATAAATGTTCACCGCAGTCCCTTCCAGCTCCAAGGGGGGCCCTCGGCCCCTGCCTCCTGCAGGTGCTGCTGGGCGCCTGCCCCGCGGGGCACCTGAGGGCGTCAGCCTCCGGAAGGCCAAGGCCGTGCTGTGGTGCTCCCCAGCTTGCCTGGGGGAATACGACGCCGTGGTCCCCGGAGGTCAGGCTCTGAATTCCAAGGCCAGGCTCTAGGTCTAGCCCTGTTGATAACCTGGCTGCTTCTGGCATGGCCCTGGACTGAGTCTGAGGTTGGCGCTGATCTCTGTAGATCCCTTTCCAAAGACAAGAACTGTTCTGCGTGTCACTGGGCCTCCATGAGGGACTGGGACTGGTGGTCCAGGCGTTTGCCAGGGACCTGGTCCGTGGCCACACCGGCCCAGGGGCAGTTCCCCGTGCCGTCAGCCACTGATGGCGGTAAGCCCGTGGTGATCTGCGCATCGCCTCATGGAAACATCTCACAAGTAGACCATGTGCTCTTTTCTAGGACCTGTTATCAAGGCTGAAGTGGGCGAGAGCATCAGGGTGACCTTCCGAAACAACGCCAGCCGCCCGTTTAGCATCCAGCCCCATGGCTTGAGTTACCGCAAGAGCGACGAGGGGGCATCGTACAGCGCCTCCTCCAGAGGTGGGCCATGGACGGCGAGAGAGCAGGCTGTTGTTGCGTTAAAGGTGATGAAATAAAGGATGTTCATTAGGCAGAATCCCTAATGTTGATTTCTTTAATAGGTACTGACTCTCCAGCCTCTCATGTGAGCCCTGGTGCTACATTTACATATGAGTGGAACGTGCCAGAAGACGTGGGCCCCACAGACCAGGATCCAGACTGTTTAACGTGGCTGTACTACTCAGCTGTGGATGCGGTCAGAGACAGCAGCGCTGGCCTCGTGGGGCCTCTGCTGGTGTGCAGGAAAGGAGCTCTGCTCCCGTCGGGGAAGCAGGTCAGTCGGAGGCAGAGCGGAGCGTTCGCGTGGTGTAGCTCGACCTGCTGCCTCTTCCTGGACGGCACCCTCGGGGCGGCCGCGTTGACAGCCGCCCCAGCGCCATCCCTCTCCACACTGCAGTCTCACCTGCCTGCTGGCAGAGACACATGAAATGAAGAAAGTGGCCTTGAGTCTTGTTTGTTTGGGGTTTT
Organism: Columba janthina nitens; assembly: GCA_014362705.1. Lineage (NCBI taxonomy): Eukaryota > Metazoa > Chordata > Aves > Columbiformes > Columbidae > Columba > Columba janthina. The sequence continues at coordinate 40,365 of BMBC01013434.1, forward strand.
TTTGGTTGGTTGGTTTGGTTTGGTTTTTTGGTTTGGTTTGGTTTGGGTTTTGTTTTTTGGGTTTTGTTTTGGTTGTTTTTTGTTCTTGTTGTTTTAAATAGCAAAATCAGCCTGGCTCCAGTAGGCGCTGTGCTGGCAAAGCGCCTCCGCAGCGAGCAGCTCTGGCACTCGGCTCTGGCCATGAAAGGCACTAGAGGAGTGTAGACACTTTAAAGGCCAAAGTACACGTTCATTTCTGGAGGTGGTTCCTGCTGGTAGCAGCAGCTTTAGCAGCCGGTATCTGGTCACCAGGTACAGCGGTTAGAGAGCTCTGAGATTGTCAGAATGACTTTGTGAATTATCCTTGTAAATTATTATGCGCACAGAATTTTTTCGTGACATTTTCTGTTCACTGGTTTCTATTTTACTTTGTGCCATTTCTTCTCAACAGAAAAATGTGGATACGGAGTTTTTTCTGCTTGCCACAGTATTTGATGAGAACCTGAGCTGGTACTTGGATGACAATATTTTGATGTTTACATTAAATCCTGATAAAATTGACAAAGATGATGAGGACTTCCAAGAGTCTAACAAAATGCACTGTAAGAAAACTATTATTAGTTACCCAAATTTTCATTTTTACCGCAAGGTTTTTACGTATGTTTTTACGTACGTAGTCCTGCAAATAAGCCCCAGTCTTTACCCGTTTGCTCGTGCTCGCTCTTAACCGGCATTCCTGCCCTCAGCGGCATTCCTGCTGCCTGCAGAGCCGCGGTACAGAGCGCTCGGAGGTGCTGCGGCCCGGGCTCCGGCGCCTGTGCACAGGAGGATCTGGGCAGGGTGACAGCAGGCCGGGAGCCCCTCGGGTGTCTCCCCGCGCGGCGGGGGCTCTCGCGGGGTGCGAAGCGGGATGCTCTGCGCGTCCGGCACACGTCGTGGGTGTAAAGCAGCGGATGGTCCGGGTGGTCGAGTGAGCTGCCTGTGCGTGACACATTGAAAAGGAGAACAGCTGGAAGTTGTTTTTAAACGTGGTTTTTAAAAGTTGTTTTGCCTGACTTGATTCTCTAGTTTTGCTGATGTAACAAAGTATTATTGATACTTCTGTCAGTCTAAGGCATCACATTACATCCGAAGTATGTATTACTTAATCTGTATTGCAGAATTAGGTAATGTGGTAATCAAGGCGGGTTTTGCTTCCTCGAATTTTCTACAGCTATTAATGGTTACATGTACGGAAACCAGCCTGGCCTCAGGATGTGTAAAGGAAGCGTGGTTTCCTGGCATTTGATGGGCTTGGGCTCAGAAGTTGATGTCCATGGGATATACTTTTCAGAAAACACGTTCACAGCCAGAGGCACAAGAAAGGATACAGCAAACCTGTTTCCACATACGTTTCTTACAGCCATTATGAAGCCTGATTCTGAAGGTAAATGTCTTCTTTAAAAATCCCATTACTAGTTTAGGAGCTGTTTACCTGTGAACATCTTATGCTTAGACACAAGCTTTAAATAGCTGGCATTTTGATCCTTTGGGTGCTAAAACTGCGAACAGCTGTGTTTGAAGGGCAGCAAGCTTGTGTTCCTAGGATGTAAGCTCTTAATGCTAAAGCCTTAATTTTTGTAGCTTCTATGTATGCTGAATTTTATTACTACAAGTAATTGGATCTTGTATGAGCAACAGCCTGTGTCTCAGTCTCTAAACACCAAATCAATAGGTAATACAATCTCAATATCTACTACTGATTTCTGTCCTCAAGTGGGTTTCTTGTACGATCTCTAGGAGTTTTTGAAGTGTCCTGCCTGACAACGGATCACTACACGGGGGGCATGAAGCAGAACTACAGAGTGAAGCAGTGCCACTGGTGGAATGTGGATCTGTCTGTGTACTTGCATGAAAAGACGTACTACATTGCTGCGGTGGAAGTGGAGTGGGACTATTCTCCTAACAGGACGTGGGAATTTGAGCGGCATCAATACCACGAGGACAGGTACGTGGGAAAAAAGGAAAAAGCAAAGGAGGAGCTCACGTCTCTGAACCCTTTCTTCCTCCAGGCATTTCTAGACACACCTCCTTTGCATATGTATTTTTGGGGCTCACTCGAATTCACGGTCCTTCTCCAGTAATGTTGCCGTGTAACTGTGAGCCAGGCAGCCTGATGTTCATAAAATGATCCAGTGTGAACCTGTGGGGCAGCCGCAGATTTTAACGAATCCTGGACGGTGCATGTGCATGTATTACTTACTGATGTTGGTACAGTCCTTGCTATGGAAAGCTTAAAATGTTAATTAAGTTGTAGATACAATGACTATCTTGTCCTGATATTTGATTTCTTACAATATGTAACACATCTTTGCCTCGTGTTTATCTGCACTCAGTAGAGTTCTTTTCTACTCCTCTCGCTCGGTGTTCTCTCAAATACTATATAGACTTGGCCTATTTATACTGTTGGGGTTTTTTTACTGTTGGGGTTTTTTAAGAGAAACCTCCCAGCTTAACAAGAATGTTTTCATGTTGAAGAGAGCAGTGATCTGTGAGATTACTGTTTCTCTGCATTGGATTTTAGTTTGATGGTGAATTGACATACCTGCAAAAGATGTTTTAAAATACATGAAGAAATGTACGAGGTGTTTTTATATCTATTTTTCTTTCCTGCAGTCCTGGCAATCAATTTTTAAATAAAGAGGACAAGTTCATTGGCTCAAAATACAGAAAGGTGGTGTATCGTGAATACACCGATGGGACGTTCAGCACTCCCAAACACAGGGCGGAGGAGCAGCAGCACCTGGAAATTCAAGGTATAGTCATCGTGAGGTTCCGCTTTGAAACTCATAAAAATGCAGTGAAACACTGCAAGAAGATACTTGAATATTTGAATAATACTGAGTATAGTTCTACCCACACAAAGTGCCTAAACCTGCATGGAATTGCTACAGGGAACAAGCCCTTCTGGTTTGCTGCCGGTCACAGGTCAGTGTTTTCAAGGTCAGCATAAAACTGGGCAGCACCGTCTAAACTGGGCTCAAAGGCACAGGAGCCGCTCACAGCATTTGAGGCTTGGGCCTCTCCTTAGATGCCCAACTTAAGCTACTTACGTTGAACATCATAGTGAACGACATTATCTATGAACAGTTTTTAGCTGAATTATAAGCCAGTGTTGCTGTAAAACCAAGTTGATCTTTCTTTCCAATCCAACAGGGCCACTGCTTATGTCAAATATTGGAGATAAAATTGTAATAGTTTTTAAGAACTTGGCATCAAGACCTTATTCCATACACGCCCATGGAGTGAAAACAGATAGTTCTGCTGTTGCCGTAACTAACCCAGGTACCAAAGTTTCCTTGCTCTGAACAGCAAGCGTTCCGGTACGGCTTGCACGCTTTCATTTTAGAATAGCAGAAAAGACTTTGGTTTTGTTTCGTTGGTTGTTTTACCTCAGGCTCTTAAATGTTTGATGCTGGTTATGACAAATATTTCTACAGTTAAAGGAGCCCTGCTGACTCTTGCTGGTACCCCAGCCCTCGGTAGCTCGGGTTTCTGACACAGCGTGGCTGCCGCGGGCATGGACACAAACAGATTTGGCTCCGTAGGGAGGGCACAGCTTATGCTGTTATTTCAGAAGATCTGCTGTGCTCTTTACAAAAGAGACAATAGTTTTTATTAAGTACAGTAAACAGGACAGCGCAGCCGCGCACAAAAAGCATTGCCAAGAATAGTCAGGGATGTGCAGAGGGGAATACCAGTAAGCCAGCCAGGGCAGTGATTGGGAAGAGGAAGTTCAAGACAAATATGAGCTGTAAATGGAGACAACATGTTTCAGGATGACGCCTTATGGGTCAGCACACAGAAAACTTCTAAAATTCATTTGTATTTATTTAATTCAGGTGAAACAAAAACATATGTCTGGAAAATCCCAGCGAGATCTAGTTCTGAGAGAGGAGACCCACCTTGTATCGCATGGGCGTACCATTCAACGGTGGACATCGTTAAGGTACCTTATCGATCGCAACCTGAGGGTTTGTTCGCGACTTCAACAGATGCGCTTACAGCAAAGGGAGATGGGTTGGGAACTCTCTGCGTTCTCTGTCAGGCCATCACCCCATTACTGTACCTTTGAAATGAACCAAGCTCCAAATCCTACAAGCTAAAAACAATTTGGAAAAAAACCTTAAGCAAGAAATTAAAGTGGAATAAATGTTTATTTCTAGCAAGACATGAAGAAGAAGCAGTTACTCCTCATGGTCCACTGAACTGGATCCGTGGGCAGCCTGTAACGGCGAAGAAATAACCCCGTTTGTCTGACATGGGCTACTTGTATTCCCAACTACTGACAGCTTGAAATAGCGAGAGGATTCGTGTCTGCAACTGAAAGTGCTTCTGCTTACTCACACTTTGTGATTATCTGATTTCTCATTTGTAATTTCAGGACACTTACAGTGGATTAATAGGCACTCTCGTTGTCTGTCACAGACATTATTTGCCATCATTTCAGACTAAAAAGAAAGTTCAATTTGCTCTTCTTTTTATGGTTTTTGATGAAAATGAGTCATGGTACTTGGATGAAAACATTAAAACCTATTCTCCCAACCCACACCTTGTTGACAAAGAGGATGAGGAATTCCTTGAAAGTAACAAAATGCATGGTATGTTTCCCAATTTAGTTACTGTAGCTCTGGAAACTCTAGTAAATGGTGTATTTGAAAGTACTGCATATAGATCTTTTGCATCCCCTCTGAATTGCCAGTTCCAGGGCAGAAGGCCTGAAAACATTCACTCAAACTATTTGAAAACCCCATTAGTGCCACCGAGTGGCTCAAAAAGAAGCAAACAAACCCCACTATTAAAAATGGTCCCACGTTGAAATTTTGATGAAAGAATAAAGGCGAAACTTGAAATTTCTGTTTGCCGTCAGGCAGCAGCCGTGTTGCCGAGCCGGAGCGGCGAGCGGCCTCCCGGCAGCAGGGCCCGGCCGGGCCACCCCGCGCCAGGAGCCCCCAGCGCCGCCCCAGCCGCGGGGACAGGAACGAGCTGATCTTACCGAGTCTGACTTTCTGGTTCCATGTGCAATATAATCAGACTCAATGTGCTGACCAATAGTTGCGGTTTTATATATTGTTCAAAGCTGGTACTTTTGCCTCACACTGGCTTCTAAGTCTTGTATTCTGTTTAAGTTTAGAGAACAACAATACGCAAAACCTTGTTTTATCCGTCTTGCTGTTTCCCTCTTTTTAGCCATCAACGGAAAGGTGTTCGGCAATCTCCGCGGGCTGACTATGCACGTTGGAGACCGGGTCAGCTGGTATTTGATGGGCATGGGCAACGAGATCGACATTCACACAGCGCATTTCCATGGCCACAGCTTCGACTACAAGGTAACGGGTCCTTTCCACTCCTTCCTCACCTGTGCAGAATGAGAGTTGGATCAAATACCAAGTTCCGTAATCCCTGGTGAAAAGTCAGATGTTACAATATTAAGCAGGACTTGTAATTTGGCAGTAAAGTTTTTATGCCCCAAAGCTGTATTTATCAACACACAAGAGACACAGAATGTCTGCCGGTCAGCTCGCAAGTGGCTTTGACAAAGTAGCGGTGGATTTCCATGGCTGCGGTAAGACAAACGCTGCGGTTTTCCCTCACTTCCACCTAGTTGCTAGTTTATTAATGTTTTAAGCATGAAGTGATGTACAAAGTGAGGCTCCTGTGGAAATGACATACGGTAATGTCACTTCACTCGGCTGTGATTAACAGGTTTAGTGGGAATATGCACTAAAGGCAGCTGAAATTGCTGCCACCTGGCAGTGCCACACTGTGTAACCGTGGTTTTTGTCTGAAGCAAACAGGGGTTTACCGGGCAGACGTCTTTGATCTTTTCCCTGGGACATTTCAAACGGTGGAAATGATCCCGCGGAACCCTGGGACGTGGCTGCTGCACTGCCACGTCACCGACCACATCCACGCCGGCATGGAGGCCACCTACACGGTGCTGCCGAGGGAAGGTAGGAGGACTCGCCCGTCCTGGCCGTGCGCGCCGTGGCCGGGGTGAGGTCGGGGCTCGCGGGCGGGACGTGTGCTCGGGACCGGTTCGGGCGTCCACCCGCGCGGCGTGGCGCGTTGTCCAGGTCTGAGGCCGGGACGCCGCAGATCGCGGCCGCCCCAGCGCCGCTGCTCGGAGCAGGAGCAGCGCAAGCACCGCGCGTTAACGGGCTGCTGCTGCAGCTTCCCGTCAGGGAAATTCAAATGACAGGTCTTTATTCAAAAATAACTCTTCGTGAGACAGGGTATTTCTGTACCTAAGACGTGCCAGTTCTGTCAGACTCTCATCTTCATTTAAAACAAAGAACAGCTGGTAAACAAAGCTGAAGTCATCCCTAAGAGTTAAAGTACTGAAAAAATACAAATGTTTTCTTTCTAAAGGACACGCTTTAGCTTTACATGCACTATTACTTTGCTTTAGAATATCAACCTGGGAAAAAAATGAATCTTGAATGATTTTGAAAGTTCTTGTTTCTACAAAGTTAATGCTTTTAAAAGCAACACTTTACTGCGCTCAAAAGACAGAGCATAATAGGTACACATTATAGGTAACCGACAGAACAGTAGGAACATGTCAAAATGTGTGTATGTACAGGCAGATAAACTATATAATGTGCACGTGTATCTGTACTAAAAGCACAGACTGGAATGTTAAACACAATCTAGTTGTATTTTATAAACCATTCTGGTTTACAGAATACATTGTACCGGACTTGCACGGGTAAGAAAAATGTTGATAAAAGAGTATACAGAAAGAGATGCAGAAACAGACTTGAACTGGTAGAAGCAGTATGTTGGACTTTTTCATAATCAGCCATCTAAAGTTCATGAAGATGTACCCTTCCGTGCATTTTAAAGCTGTTTTTAAATCTAACCCACGATGTCTGAAAGGTGCTGGGACCCGTTGCTCTCATTTGGGACTCTCTCCATATGTTTAGAACGTTCCTTGGTGAAACGTGTGTAACAAAAGCTGATTTCTCTCTTTCAGACAAATAGTCTCTGTTCTCAAGATTATTAATCCGGTTCGAGTGTGAGGGTTCAGCAGCGACGCCCGAGTGACGAGAACGCCTTACCGCGGGGTCCGGCACGGCCTGCGTTCGCTCGAGCACCATCTCCCGGACAGTTCATCTCCACGTATGTTCTGGAAGATTTCACTTGATGCCCGTGGCAAGAAAAGGGCCATAGACTAAGGCAGTTATGGACAGAACGGTTCATAAGTATCTTTTTCTCTAAATGGTATCTTTCAAGCTAAACACACTCTGGGTGATGCCTGATGCCTGTTTGACTGCCGAGGGGCATGGAAGAGCCACATGAAATGTGCTTTCCTGCGTCTTTTGTTGGTTTTGTTTTTTGGTTGGTTGTGGGTTTGTTGTTTGTTTATGTTTCTTTTTTTTAAGTTTGGAAATAACCCTGTGTAACAGCAACATTTGTTCAGGTGTGTGCTGTCAGATTGGAGAATTTATTAGTTATTGCTTTGAAAATAGGAATTTGGTTATCATTTTATCCATAGAATCACACTTACAATACGCATACTGTCATATAATTGAACGGCTAACAAAACAGTTCCATTATTTCTGTTTAATAATTTTACCCTGTAGCATCTTTCAAGATAATAAATGTGGAAGATGCAGTGGCTGAGGGGTCATGGCTGCACAAGAGGTTTTTGTTTTTCTGGTATGAAAACAATTACAAGACAGACACGGCCACGCTGGAACGAGCCTGATGGAATTCAGAGGGCGAGGGCAGGGTTTGGGTCGTGCTGTAGCGAGAGCTTTGCTGCGGTGACTCTGAGACAAGCGCAGTGGAGCTGTTGTGCGGTTAGTTACGCAGTGCAGACCGGGGCCAGCTCAGCGGCTCAGACCAGCGCGACCGACGTGCTGGGGCAGGAACGCGGCAGGAGCCGTGTCGCTCTGCCAGCAGCTGTGCTCCACCAGCCCGAGTCCACGTTAGAGCCGTGCCAAATGATGCACGAGACGGGCAACGCAAAACACTCGGGTCTCCAGCTGCCGGGGCAAGGGAACTTGCTTCTCTGCAACAAGACTGAATTGCTTTTGCTTTTCTTAAGGCAGAGTTTCTACTGAAACCAGCGTAATTCCTACCAGCGAATGAGAGAATTGATTTTGGCCATAGCAGGCATGCTGCATAAATAAGTTAAACTACTTTTTCCTTTCTTTTAAATATATTTCATTTGTAATGTAGATGATCTCTTCTGACTCACTTCTAGAGGTTGAAGTAACAGGACAGATTCAGTGAAAACAGATTTGGTAGTGTCTGTCATCTAATTAGGCCTTTGAGTGGTTATGGGATCATGGAGTCATTGTTTAATTTGTGGTAGATTCTCAAAAAAAATCAGAACTGCATCCGTAAGGTCATAAATATTGTGAGAGTTTATTAGGACTGAACTCCAGCTGAAGGAAACAAAAGACAGCCATCAGTACGTCCGTGCACAGTACCCGAGATGCTCAGCAGGAGCCCCGCAGGAGCTGGGTCCGAGCGAGCGCGACCGCGAACGCGCGTCTGCCGGCCGAGCCCAGCGGGAGGGGACAGGAGACGACCAGCAGCGCGCAAGCCGCGTCCTTCGCTCCCCGGGGGAACACGTCCATTTCTCTTTGATTTATGGCCTTTGTGAATTGTTAAATGAAAACATTTTCAGCCTAACACTTGCATGGGTATGGAATTAAGATGACAAAGCAGCTGGTTTTGGCAGCCGGAACTCAAGGGAATGTCTGTGTTGCAAAATGAAATAAGGCCCAGTTCCACTTAGAAGAGTAAGGCACTTAACTCGTACTCAGACACATGCCTGAGCTTAAACTCCTCCCTGGGTCTGTGGTCCAGCTAACCCAGAATTAAGGCTGACTTCACTTTCAGTGAACTGCATTTCCAGTTGTGCAGTCTGTATTTTCTGGTTTGGCCGTGAGTTCCCCCTCAGTGAGATGGTCCTGCCCAGGGGCTGTTTTCACCAGCCCAACAGCCCTCAGCTCCACCTGGCACAACGCTGGTTTGCTGACATTGGCATGTAACAGTATTGGCTTCACAACAGACGCTCTGCTGTCATAAGGTTTCAACTGAGAAATAAGGTGAGACGCGAGGGCAGTCCCGCGGTACGTTCTACACAGTTCTACTGCTCGTTTCATTTACTTCACTGCAGCACGCTCCTGGCGCTGGAGCCCAGCAGCCCTTCGCTGCCGTGGGGCAGCGGCTGCTTCTGGCTGCAGCGCAGGAGATGGGGCAGGAAGAACGCTGCAGTTCCGTCCTCCGGCAGCAGACTGAGGAAATCCCAGAGCTCCAGTTCCGCCGCAACAACCGACAGAGTTTCTGCTCGAAGCAGGGGAGCGAATCGTGTTTAGAACAAAGGAAGTAAAAAACATTAACAATTAACAATGTAATTACTAATTGAAGGCATCGAATTATCTAAATATTGCAACTGGAATGAAAGATGAGACACACCAATCTCAAAAGTAAACTGAAATTATGTCTTAGATTAAAACCATACCTCTATCTTGACTCATCGGGTCTACATGATGCACTAATGCTGATGCAAGTCTGATCTAGTGCATCATGTGGTTGGTACCAAATGCAAAGGAAGCCCTAGAAATGTATAGTAGTGCCCTAACTCAGCCATACCTGCAAAACGAGGTGTTCCGCAAGCAGCGTCTCACGCCAAGCTGTTCAACATATGTCCTTACAGCACAACTACTGCGTGAGAACAGTGCTCCAAAGGAAAAGCCACTAGCACTGGAAGCTAGAACTTTATGATAGAACATGGCAACCTGTGCTGCAAAATCAACACCGTGATGCTGGTTTTCTGCCTCAGGCAGAAGTTTTTTTAATGGTGTCTATTCTTGACCTACATAGAAACAATACAATTCCCACAGTTTAACTGTTTTCAGATATAAAATGAACCCCATGGGTTTTATATGAGGCAACACACTGCACGTTGCAAAATCAAAACACTGCTGAGCTCTATTATCTTTAGCCATCGAAAAATGCCCCCTTTTTTTCCCCAGGGTTATCACATCAGTATTCCCCAGCCTGAGCACTATTCAGAATGTCAGTGATGCAAAAGGATTCTGGGGTTGAGCTGCAATCAACTGATTTACCTTTCAGTGATGAAATCAGAGCAGGGCAGTCATTCCCAGCAAGTCTGGTTCTCTTGCAAAGTTCAGGAAGCAGCTTGTTCCACCACACCGTCTAACCCACAAAACCCACCGCAAAAGTGCAAATTAATGAGGACTGCAATTAAGAGTATGAAAAACCTGCTAAAAATACACTGAACTAAGCTCGGGTGTGTACAAATACAGGTAGGTTACAATTAACTCAATGTATAATGCTTTGAAATGCAGTGGTTTTGCACGTGTTGCATTTTCAGTTTTCAGTGCCATCTTTTGATACTCGAACATCTCCACACAGTGCCCCGGTGCAGGTGAACAGCAACACCTGACCTGCCCTGTCTGCTTCCAACAGCTGGAGCAGTGGACTGTTCTGTGCACAGTAATTCTGTCGACAAGGACGGAGAGAGGGGAAGGCATTTCTTTCCTTCTGTTTTAAACGTGGAAATTTTCTTCCACCTGTGTTCAGCCTCAGTACTGCAACCTCCCGTTCAGCTCTACAACCCCAGGGGAAACAATCAAGAACCAGTTTTCAGATGTGAATAAAAAGCACAGATCTGGTTTTGAACAGAGGTCTGGTACACCATCACCACTGCTGGCTCTGGCCAGCGAAACTGGGTGTAGTTGGCAGAGTAGCTGTGATGGGCAATGGAAGTAAACGCCTGTGCTCCTGGAACACGGGAGTAAAACCAGTTCAAAAATTAAAACTGTACAGAGGCTTAAGGGGAAAATGGGACATAAAGAACGTAAACTTTCCATTAGTGCACCGGCACCATTGTGATGTTACAAGGTCAGAAGATGGCACTAGAATGCAGGAAGAACATATTTAAATGCGATTTTAGTTGAAGGACCATGTTCCCCTATCAGTTAGCTTGTCACTAAACATGATACAACACTGTCAAACAGTTCAGGACATTAATTAGAGATAAGCTAGGTAGTTTTTCATTTACATTGGGAAAAAACATATTGCTCTCCTCTTTCTGGGGTACTCAGCCATCTGAAGAGACTGTGCTTTAAATTCACTAGAATGAATACAAGAAGCCACAGAGGAAACCCGGGAAAAAATATTCCATTGAAGTTAGCAGAGAGTGAGACACAGACTGTGAACGCCAAGCAGGAGGTTCAAGGTGAGCGATGTTACGCTGTGCAAAAGCTGGGCTATTACATCCATCCCTCTGTGCACAACAGCGCGAGTGACGGCGCGGCGCGGAAGGAGTGGCTCACCCGCCTGTCGCCGCTGAGCTCGTGCTGCACGTAGAGCGCGGCTGCGCGGGGGCAGCTCCGCAGCAGCTGCTCCACGGCCGCCCCGCGCTGGCCCCGGCGGCTGCAGCTCAGCACGCGGACCGCCAGCCCCGCGCCGCCCGCCAGCGGCTCCAGCGCCGGCAGGACCGCGGCAACGTCGACCGACGGGCCGCACAGCAGGGACTGGGGACGGGAAAAGGATCGGTTGGCTTTAAGACAGACTTTACCAGAGTGCTAACTATAACCTCAGAACAGAAGCTCTTTGGAGAATAACTTTGAAGTATTTTCTTTAATATGTGTTACTTAATATGTGAACTTAAAGGATTTTTTTTTGCTTCATTTAACCATTATTTCTTTCCAGAAGCTCCCGTTCCTGGCTCTGTAGTCACCTATCCCGACCCTCAGCTCCCTCTTTCTGAAGAAAGCCCGTTTTAGACTGGACTACAAAGGTAAATATCATTGTCATCAACGTATCTTTTCCGTGTTTTTTTCTTCCACCATTTCAGTGGGTCTCTTATTTCAACTTGGATAACGTGGGGGGCAGGAGGAAGGGAGGCCCCCAGGGGAGCTGGTCGTCCACACAGGGACATCTGCAGAATGGATCTAGGCTGCAAGACTTAAGGGCTTCATACCTGTAGTTTTGAGATATCCTCATGGCAGTCTTTATCAGATGGAGATCCCGCTGACATTATGCAAGTTACCCACGGGAAAATCAACCCAAAATGATTGCAGGAGTTTATCTATAGCAGAAAGGATCAAGTTGCAATAAAATAATGTTTTTGTTAGTGACAGTTCCATGTGAAACCTACCACAATAGAAAACTACTCTCAAAAAGCATAATGTAGGATAGCAGCTACTCTTCTCATTCATACAATCTGGTAACAAATAAACTGGAAACACTTATTTAATTCTGTATTTCAGATTTCCCACCCAGAATCCTCTATAATAGTCGTTTGTGCATTTTTCTCATTTAGTCAGCTCTGCAGAACTGCAGCCGCTCTACCTGACCAACTCCCATTGTTTCATTTCAGCCCCTTTTTCTGTCCAGAGCCGAGGTTCCTGTTGGAAGAACATCCGCGGATGTCCCAAACGCAGCAGTGCCAGCGCCAGCGGCACCGGCTGGTACCCGCACGCTGCCCTGTTTCCTTTGTCTTCTTCTAAGAGAGAAGCTGTCCAGAATTAAAATGCTGAGGGTAGTATTTGGGTGGATTTTGGAGGGACAACGCCGTCATAGAACTTCCTCTGAGAGGCTTACTTACCAGATCCTCTGTTGTTTTCAGCGGCTTGGTCTCAGGAAGCTGCCGCCTTGATATTCTCCACACGTACTGAGAAATAACCCTCAATAAAAGCTGCTGAAGTGTTTCCTCCTGAGAGCACACCACGAGAAGAGCTTCCCAGAAATCCACCAGGAGCTGGGGAACAGCGCTTTCGCTGTCACTGCACAACCTCTGAAAACACGTCAGGAGACAGCAAGTTAGCTCAGACCTCGGTAATCGTTAGTAGCGCAAGTCAGAAGAGACGGGAGTTAAACTTGAGCGGCCTCCGGAGGCCGTCGCAAGATCTCTGAGATCACGGTCTGCGCCATTCAAATGAAAGGGTCAAAACAGAACTTAAAGGATTTTGTTTTTACTTGATTTGACCATTACTTCTTTCCAGAAGCTCCCGTTTCTGGCTCTGTACTCATCTACCCCGACCCTCAGCTCCCTCCTTCTGAAGAACTGCAGAAATGTGAGTGAAGGAGCACCCGAGGCCGCTCTGCTTACCCGTAACACCACCATGAGAAAAGAAGCAAAAACTTATCGCAGGCCCACCTTGAAAAAGGAATCCGCTTCTTCCAGGTGCATCTTACTGTTCTCGTGCAGCGCCACCGCGGCCGCCACCAGCAGCGCCGGCTGCGTCCCCCGCAGGTGAGCGGCCAGCTGGGTGGGAAGCACCGCGCCGTCCCCGCGCTGCCGCAGGAGCCGGGGCTGCCCGGCGAAGCCGCACGCCAGCGCTGGCTGCAGACAGACACGCGTCAGGTACAGACCTCCATCCGCAAATCACTGTTTCCTAAGGCACTGAACTTCGGACAGGAAATGAAGGAAAGTCGGGAGGAAATAAATGATTCCTACTCCTGAGCAACAGCCCGTTTGCCTGAAGCTGACCTGCTGCTGAAACCGGGACTTGCTGTGCACAGACGGATTTCACTAAGAAATCCAAGACATTCAGTACACACTGGCTGGAATTTCAGAAGACTACTTTGCTCAGTTTCAGTAGACTACCTTGTTAAAGTATGATTTTTATTTTTAAAGTTGCCCTGAAGCGATGATAAAAATGTTCTGCACGATGTGCAACAGTACATTGTTTCTGGATACTCAAGTGCTTTTGAAGGTAAACCTGACAAGATACTATTTCCACTTTAAAGACAGAGGGGAAATGATGCCTAAGCAGGTTAAATTAATTACACAGGAAACAGAAGGTAGACCTAGGAGGAAAAATCAGATTTCACCCCATTATGCATACAAACTGTTTCCTTTCTTTATCTTTCTGCGTTATTTTTCCTACTTTGCAACAAAATGCTTTTTAAAGGTGAGGTGCAATGGAGCATTTTTTTATTATGTCAGATTAAAACGAACCAACCAAACCCCAGTCGCCTTTTCTCTAGATAGCATCCACGCACTGGAACGTGCACGTGTGCCCACAACACGGCGATTTCACTTGACTGTGCTGCAGAAAGCGGGTGGCGCTGAGTGCCACCGCTGCGGCAGCTCTGCACTGCTCCCACCCACAGTTCAGTAACCGCCCGCTTGGAAAGCTCTCCAGGACCTACCAAAGCAAGATATCTAACTTTGGAACAGCTCTAAGTTTATATTAAAAGTTTTTAGATCTCTAGTATCTCACTCTCAGAGTCCATATTTCAAGCTCTGTCACCTTTGAATATTCAATAGTCCCGATCAGCCTTAACAACAAGTAATTTACAGACTGGTCTCAGTCTAAAACCACATGTGGATTGACGGCAGAGACTGCTCCACTAACATTTTTTCCCCCATTGATGTGTATTTTTGCTTGGATAGCACTGAAGTAGGTTCTGATCTGACCTTAATAAGGGTTAAGTGCTTTGACTCCACATAAGAAAGATGGGAAATTGTGTACAGAAACTTTAATTTGCGTGCACCATGGACACTGCTTCAAGAGCAATTTTATAAGGGCTGTTTGCGTACAGATGGTGTTTTTGTGGGCGCATCGCCTGTGGGTTACAGGCGGAGGAGTGCGAAATGCTGCGCTACAGCCCTGCCGCGCTGCTGACGAGCGCTGGCTCTGCACAGCCCGCTGCGCCCCGAAGCAGCGCTGAACTGAGCAGCACAAACGCGCCAGGACCGTGCTCTGCCAGGACACCCCACCCGCAGCGCTGCAGACGTGGAGCCCGGACCCTGTCCGGGGGAAGAGGGGCCCCTGAAAGCCGCTTTTACTGTGAAATACAACTACAAGCCAAACGTCCTGCCTTGGGCTTTGCAAAGCATGAGCAGCTCGTGCTTTCAGCAGACTTTACCTCCTTATAGGAGTCCATCTCGTGTTCATACATCATCAGGTCTCCCATTCTCAGAGCCATGGAAGCCTTAGTGAGTGTCAGGACCACCGATGGCATCACCTTTTCTACCTGCTGGAGAGACTTCACCGCTGCCGAAGGACACACGTTTCTCATGCAGGGGCTGCAGAGGATATGAGGCAGCTGCCCAGGGTCAGCCAGACAGAATATCTGGAGAACTTTATTTGCTGATTCCTATTCAAATAAAAGTCATTTGACAGTTTAGACCTTTCTAGATTTACAGTCTTCTATGGCATATGAAAGTATTGCCTTTTTAAAAATAAAACAGACAAGCGCAGCATAGCTACCAAACCACAGGGCCTTTCCTGTCTCGTTCCTGCCCACTGGTAAAAGCAAAGGATCTCTGGCTGGCAGTGACACATTCTGAGGCGCGAGGAGAACACCCACCGCCACAAAGAACTGTACAGTTTGGCGGTGTTCCAATAAGCTGTTTGGTTTTATACAGAAAAGGAAGATGAGAGAAATTCAGGCAGAGTTCTCTCAAAGTGGAAGGTCTGCAAGTGGGAACCAGATCATCAGCAACATGCATCCTGACAGCCAAACCCACTGTGTGTTGTCTGAAAGCAGCCCAAAGCATCACAGGTGCTACTTGCTATTTTCTCAACAAAAGTGGGGAAAGAAGTGAAAAATAACAACTCTAAAACTAAATAAGCAGCTCAGCATTTTCAGAGAGAATTAAAAATCGAGACACTAAAATCAGAACTAAGTCAATATATTAAGAAGAACAAAACAAAACATGCGAACTTGTTTCTACCTTGGTTAACTCTTCATTTAAGTCTTCATTAAGAGAGTGAGTTAAGTAAAACATAAATCCTCTCTCATATGTCTGCGTTTCATCACCTTCTGAAACTGTTCTCTTTAGAACTTCAGCCACGGGCAAGCCCGACATTCTGTAGTACGGCAAGGCGAGGTGGTAATCCTTGGTGTCAAACCTGGGACAGGGAGGGAGAAAAAGGACCAAACCAGCCTCGGGCAGCGCGTCTGGCACCGCCGCCCCTAAGAACCAGAATGGGCCAGCAAATGAAGCTGCAGACTCAGCAGTGTCTGCAAATACACAGCAGATATTCAGTGTAACGTACTTTGTGTTCAGTGCCAACGAAGAAAACCAGATACTGAAGAACGAACTAGATCAAGCGATTTTCATAGAACATAAAGATTTATACTACATGTGCCATACCGAAGCAAAACAGCACAGAATGATGCTTTTCATGTTAAGGTTCCACTACTGTGAACAAAAGGTCAGCTCTGCCACTACGACGGCCAAGGCATACCTGCTGTAGCAGTCTCCTAGGAAGGCACAGCTTTCTCTGAACGCTCCGGAGAGCTCTGCTTCCTCCTCCGGCCGCAGGGAGCGGGGCCCCATGAGGGCGGCTCTGACCAGCAGGTGCGCCTCGCTCAGCAGGTGGATGCAGCTCTCCGTTCCCACGTTCTCGTACGTTCTGCTGTACTCTACCTGGAACAGACCCGGGACACACTCAGGCTGCTGGCAGAAATTAACAGCAGACAGGAGCAATTCTCGTGAAGGCTGCAGCCATGTGAGATAGGACTACAGGCTATTCCTGAGAATACATTCTAGTCAGCAACGACATGCACTGGAGATTATTTGGCAGTACTTATTTTTAGTCACCAAACGACAAAACAGGAGTTGGGCAATACCATTTCTCTGTAAAGCTGAATGGTTGAAACAGTGTTTATAATATATAAATTCCAGCCGGGCTCCGACTCAGAATTCGTCCTGGATTTGATGCTGTCGGTCTTTCCGGAACTAGAGAGAAGGAAAATAATTGAGTTGTCAGTGTCCAAGTAAACACTATGCAGCCAAAAAACCCCACTCCCTTGATATTTTACACACATAAATAGGTAAGTTTGCAGGCTAGTAAATGCTTGAGAGTTGTGAATTTAAGTCACAATGGCTAATAACGAAATGGGAACAGGCATGTTCATACACCAGGAACATCACCAAAACCATCTACTACATCTCCTGGGCTTAATACCACGTAGTACCAGATCCTTACATGAAGCAATTCAGATTAGCGAAGATGTTTGCTGGCTTTCCGTAGGACTCGCTGCCCCGCGGCTCTGCGGGCGCGTCTGCCCAGCACGGCGCAAGAACCCAGCGTCCCAGTGCCTGTACTCACCTGCAGCACGCTGGCTGGGTCTGTAATGCCCTGAGGCTGAAACACTGCAGGAACACACAGACTTTTTGTTCTGGGGTTGGTTAGTTGGTTGGTTTTAACTGTTCTGGGATATTTACATCTCTATTTTGAAATGATGGTGTTAAGTAGACTCATATTTGTTAAACTTACGTTCTATACAGAAGGCAAAAAGCTTATCTTCCTCAAATGCCAACTATAATATTTGAAACAAAACTATTTGCAAAAGACGCTGTGCTTAATATACAGAAACCCACAGTATTCTGGATTACCTTGATGGGCTCATCTTCATCTTCCCCTGAATAATGTCTGTTCCCAGCTTTACGAAATACTGGTTCAAATAACTCTTCGATCAACTCTACCTGTCTCACTTGTGTTAATGAACTGACTTTAATAAATGTGATTTCTGAATAGCTGTTTTATGAAAAGCCCTCGAGAAAGAACTGGAATAGCAGTTCTCCCAAATGCCTCTGGCTACATCCA
This sequence comes from Columba janthina nitens, assembly GCA_014362705.1. Lineage (NCBI taxonomy): Eukaryota > Metazoa > Chordata > Aves > Columbiformes > Columbidae > Columba > Columba janthina. The sequence continues at coordinate 57,947 of BMBC01013434.1, forward strand.
TGGTACATTGGTATCTTGGGCCAAAGCCTGGTCCTTCTCCTGTCACGGATTTCTGTCAGCATGTTCCTAACTTTTCTTGCAAGAGATTTTCCGTCTGTGCTACAACACGTTTTGTTGGCCTGTAGCTTCAGTACTCCTACATATTTTTGTTTTACAAGATAAATATTTTTCCTTCTCAATAGCAGATACATTCTTAGTGATGTTATTTTAAAATAACAATGTAATTTTAAATGTTAACATTAATTGGTAATGTTATTTTAACATTACTTCGTTACTTGTAAAAGTTAAGTTTTTTACAATCCTGAGTAACTTGTTGATTTCAAGCATTTGTGACCCTACCCTCATTTCTTCTATGGCACTTGATACCGAACTGAAAAGATGGGTGTTGATGTCTGTTCTCACGCCCTGAGCAGGGAATTATTTCCCAACAGCGTTTCCGCAGAGGAACCTCTCTGCTCCAACACCAACAAAGGCAGCACTGTACCAGAGCTAGAAACACCACCGGGTCCTTACAGCATCCTTCTGGCAGGCTTTCTTCTTTCGGTAATGTCTTCCGTGTCTGCTTTAGTCAAGAGAATAATATGGTTTTTGAAATGACAGATAGCTCTTGGTCCTATAAAAAGCTGCATTCTTAGCGTGCAGACATCCAGGGCGACGGGTGGACAGGCCTGCAAAGGAAAGCGATTGCTTTGTACTTTCAGTTAGTATGTGCTTTGAGTCTTTATACGGAAAAAGGAGTTAATCTTTGTTCAATGATCCGACTAAAAACATGCCCTGGCTTTCCTAACTGAGTGCCTGAGCTGTGGGAGACTGATGGAAACCCCCGGAGGACACAGAGTGCGGCCCTGGGGAGGGGACGGGACAGAGCGTGGCACGTGTATCGTCTCGGTACCGCTGTGGAGAGCAGGGAACACGTGTCTGGCTCCTGAAGATCTGATAGTGCTTCTACTGTCCTGTGGCTTCTTTGTGTCTGCTGTCTCTGTGCTCAAAATAAATCCTTAAACGCTAACTTAAAATACACTTCTATCTACCTTTGCAGGTATTCTTGTTAACATACATCCCAGTCTTTACAATTCAATAGATTTTCACTCATAAGCCATTTAATGCACCCGGGATCCGGCAGCAGACTTTTCTTACGAAAACTCTTTTTTCAAGGACACGTGTGAGAGAAACATCATCAGCTGCAATAAGGGACAACCACGCCATGCAGATGGATACGGGGCAGCACAGGATTTAGTTTGGAATGTAAGTGATTTTAGAGCTTTTGGTGTTTTTGAAAAAATGCTATTAATGGTCTAGAATCTCGAACAATAATAGATTGTTTCATTGAGATATCTGTAGACCATTAAAATACAATATGCCATTGACTGAAGTAAAATACTAATTTTGGATGTTATTTTATTGGTTCACCCAATAGAAACAAACAGGATTTCAGAAGTAAGCACAAGGAAAGTGTGTGCCCTACTACCGCCCCCTCCTCTAAGCGGGATAACAAGAGCTGCACCTTCACGGTCGTATCAATATACGGATCCTCATCGCGAGCTGCTGCTGCGCTGCACCGCACGGTGAAACACTGCAGGCTCTCGCTACAGGGAACAACAAAACGCAGTGAGCAAGGAAGAACCGCAGACTTACAAAGAGCAAGCGGCCAGGACCACAGCGAGCCAGGCCGCCCTCCCGCACACGGGGCTCTGAAGGAGAGCGTGCTGCCGCAGCCACGAGCCGCCCCGGGACACGCGGGGCGCGCGGGGGGCAGCGCAGCAGCGCCGCCAGCAAACACAGAAACCTACCGCGTGATGACGTGCAGGAACTGTGGAGTCAGAACCGCCTGCTCTGACTTCTCTGAATACTGGTAAGTAGAAATCAGGTCCACTGACTTCCCAACAGAGTAGAGATATCCAGCATGAGGTAAAGAGAAAAAGCAGAAGAGACTCAGTAGTTCTCTCTTGTTCTCAGTTTCCTCTTGGGCTGTCCCAGAGCTTCCTAGGTGTAACAATAAGAAAGGCATTTTATGTACCTCTTAAACCAAAATCTGGTCATTCCATTGCAAGCCTGATGCCTAAAAGATACTATCAAACCTGCCCAGGTTGCAGACGGGTCTTGTAAGTAACTAGTGAAGAGAGAAAGAACTCCACGAAGATCAGTGTACAGGTCCAAAGGGTGCATGTCATGTAATCTCATTTGGAGGCATCCTTAACAAAAGCCTGGCTATAACACCGCGTGAAGAAATTCTACAGGTGCAGCAGCATTGAGAGTCCTGGCAGGTTCATCGCCACTAAACTTCCCTGGATCTTCGCCTGATCTTAGACAACTGCTTGTGCCCGGGGTGAACGCTCATCCAGAGCTGCAGCTGCTGCGCACCTAGGTACAGCTCCTCAATTAAGGGAAAGAGGCTTATAAGGCAGGATCTGTTCATAAAGCCACTTGCTGTGTTCAGATGCTACAGACCCTCTTGTCAAAGACTGTAAATTGCAAGAGAACATATCGTAGCTGGAGTTCAACAGCAAGCAGCTCATTGTCTTGAGTCAGCACCAACTTAAATGAGGCTTTGCTACGCAGACAGACAACAACCCCAACCTGGGTAAGCAGCTGTTAAAGCTGACTGATAATGTACAGCATCAAAGTCTTCTCTGGCTCTGCTGGGGCCTGAGCTGGTATGTATTAGTGAAGCCCTAAAATCTGCACTCACCCCTTGCAGTTTTAATTAAAGCCTGGAAGAAAGGTAACCTCTATCTTAATAACTATTAAGGTTTACTACTCTGATTTCCACTGTTGACCAATGAAGGGCAGCTTAGTGTCTTGTAACACCGAGGATAATGTTATTAACACAGTGTAAGGAGTGAATGTTTCATGATGTAAAATTAATCTGTAGAGAACTCATAAAAGCTGAATTAGTCTTCCTTTTGGTGTGGTGAATTGATATTTTAGTTCAAGGTTTATGGAGAACTTGGAAAAACTTGAAGACTTTCTTGTTAATAGCAGTTCAGTTTAAATCATTGAAAAGGGAGGAAAGACCTCACTTTCAAAACAAATCATACAGAAACAGCGCACAAAACAGAACATGCAAAGCAGCTCCTTCCTTCCCCAGGCCCGCTGTGGTAAGGCCATAATGCATCCATATACCTGTCTGGTACACAGGAAGCAGCTGAAGGGAGTGCAGCTTTGTCTCTTCACAAAACCCAAAAGGCGACTGGTCCGGTGTAAAACATCTAAAGAAAAAACCAACACAACAACAAACCAGCAACGTGGCGCTTCATGGAGAAGTTACTCAGAGCTGCTCTGGACAGGGCAACGGCGCTGCCTGTGACAGGACGGCCGACGTTCCAACGACCGCAGTCGGCGCGGCAACGCCGGGCGCGGGCGGCACGGGCACGGCCAGGCGCAGCGGAGCCCCTCGCCAGAAAGATCCTCTTCCTCCGGTCTACAAGACGTGTCAGAGTTCAGGATCACTGGAAGACACGCTGCAGTTGATCTGGACCTCAATTTAACCTTATTCTTTTCCTCTCTTTGTATTCGACTGAGCTATACGTAACACGGTGCCATCTCCAATCCCACTTTTCTTTCCTATTATGTGTCACCCTCTTTCCTGTTGGCTTTGGAGTTCACTGCTGGACTGTGACATCAGTTCTTCCTCAGTTTTGCATAGTTTAATGCCTTTGATCGCTAACGAACAAAATAGTTTCTTAGTGCTTAGGATAACTTGGTAAATGCCCTTTGCTGGCTGGAGAAAGGGAGGGACTAGATCATCACTGCAGGTCCAGCTGAAATAGTCTCTTTAAAAATGGGCTTTCTTTGGTATCACGTTATTTCCTCAGTGCAGGAAAGCAAACAAACACCACCACCCTTTTAAAAACCCCAGAAGTCAAAATACCGGGATCTCTCTTTCAACAAACGCGAGCCACAGCTCATTTGGGTTTCTTGTAGTAACTTAACCCATAAACGGGAAAATACATTTGCAATACCTGAAAAGCAGATAGCGCACGTGGAAGCGCTTTGTGTGCGCGGTGGGTAACTCGGTGGACTCCAGCGTGATGGGGATCCCGCATCGCGCGCTCTCTTCCCCAAGCAGCTCCACCGGCTTCTGACATACGACGAACTCGTCTAATTCCAGCTGCACAGCATGTGTTGAAGGGCCTTCATCCTCCACACCTTGACAATGAAAATGCTTTATTACTTGGTCAAACCATTCCATTTAGCAGTAAGAAAATTATATGACCCAATAACAATTAGATACTCCAATTACAGGTACCTAGCTAGCACTGGCTTCCTCAAACCATGAGAGTTTCAAAACAGCTACTCTAGAAGATGAGAACAATCCTTCGTTTAAGGTTCTGAGCCTACTAACAGATACAGAAGCGCATATGCATGGCCACAGGAGCATTCCTAACGTGCAAGCCGGTACGCATGGCCAATTTCAGGGTTCAGGAGATGCTGCTTCATTTGGCCTCACACCTGCCCCTCCGAACAGACACCGTTATTTGGGCACGGACGCTGATGGGTGATTTTTCTGAACGCCACACACAGAACTACTACTGCTTTGATTTGGCCCGTGGTGGCACCTCAAAACACGGACCTAATTCCGTGTCTGTAGAGGCTGCGCTATCCTGAAATGTCTGCAGAATGATGGCATGTTTAAGTGTTACCTCCAACTGCAGGTGGTGCAGCTTTTCATGCACTAGAGTATTAAATTAGTCCTACAATGATCTGGAAATATTTTCTGAAGGGCAATGATCTCATCTGAGCCTGTGTTGAGAGTAACAGGAACCAGCAAATTCTTGGAGAGACAAAAAAGCCCAAATTCTGCAGGTACCTGCGCCCACGGGCTCTTCTCGTGCACCGTCCGTGCGTGCGCATGGCTCCGTCCTGCCCGCCTGCTGCTGCGCCAGTTCCAGTTTCAGGATCAGAACTTCCAGCTCTGTGGTTATCGCTACGTGTCCGGCACAAAACGCGACTTCGGCGGGAATCAGGTTACCGATGTGTAAAATCAAGGAGCGTTCGAAGTCTAACACAGTCAAATTCTGGTTTATGAGCACGTACTTCAAACAGAACATGACTAGTTTATTTTTGCAGCCCACAAGAAGATCTCCACTTACAGGGCAGCATGAAATGCACAGCGGAGGATCCGAAAGTGGCATTTCCACAATTGACATCTGTTCTTTCAAGGTTTCTCTGTATGACTCTTCCATCTTGTGACCAACCATCCGAACACAGACACGGGAACTCCCTCCAGACATGCATCTCCAGTTCACATACGCTCTTAGGAAACTTGCTTTGCCTTTTTCTTCAATTGTCACCAGATAGTCTCCTTAAAAGAAAGCAGTGGTGAGAACAGATGACACCAGTTTTGAGCTCTTTACCAGCTGTAGCCCATTACAAACATAAGAAATTCACAACTCCTATGTAGAATTCCAAAACCAGTTTTGATCAATTTTTCCCTAATGAAATTCAAAGCGCAAGTTTCTTTGCTGGGTGGAACACACTTCAACATACCATTAAAAAAAAAAGGACTTATAAAGGGCTTATAGATGTGGTTTCAGACAAACTCCCAAGTGCATCCACTTTGCGAGCTGTGATTGCAGACAAGGTGTTCCCCCTCAGAATTTCCATTAACCAGAAACCGTTTTTCCTCTAAAGATCAGGAAGAGTCACAGACCCGCGCAGACCTGCGGGAGCGCCCGCCCGCCCCCTGCTCTGCAACCGCAACCCAGGGCACGGACCCGGACCCGGACCCGGACCCGGACCCGGACCCGGACCCGGACCCGGACCCGGACCCGGACCCGGACCCGGACCCGGACCGCGGCGCGGGAAAGGGGCAGGAAAAGCGACGCGCTGCCCGGCCCGGCCGGCCCCTCGCACGGCCCGGCCTGGCCCGGCCCCGCCGGCCCCTCGCACGGCCCGGCCCGGCCTGGCCCGGCCCCGCCGGCCCCTCGCACGGCCCGGCCCGGCCTGGCCCGGCCCCGCCGGCCCCTCGCACGGCCCGGCCCCGGCCCCGGCCCCTCGCACGGCCCGGCGGCTCCAGGCGGACGCCCCGGGGAGCGGCGCGCACGGCAGCGCCAGGCCCGCGCAGGCCCCGCTCCCGCGGCGAACCCGCCGCCCGCCCGCCCGCGGGCCCCCGCGCCTCCGCTCCGCAGCCGCCCCGCCCGGCGGGGCCCTTGGGGCTCCCCGCGCAGTCGAGACGGGCCCGTCGCGGCGGCACCGACCTGCCCGGCTGTACGCCATGCGCCGCACGGGCCCCAGCGTGGCGAAGGCGCCCAGCGGCTCGCAGCGGCCCTGCTCGCGCACCGCGAACGCCTCCACCCTGCAGCTGCCCGCCGCGCCGGCCACGAGCAGCACATCGCGGCCGCAGCAGAAGCGCCCCGGCTCCTGCCCGCAGGGCACCACCCGCTGCGACCCGAACGGGTGCAGGTTGTACAGCCGCACCATGGCCACCGCGCTTCCGCGGGCGGCCTCGCGCCGGGACGCGCTGCGCGGCCCCGTCAGCGTGACGTCACTGCTGTGGCAGCTCAGGTACCCGCGCGGCGCGGGAACCGGCAACGCGCTGCGGCGCGGGGCCGCTTCCTCCGGCGCGTGGCGCCGCGGCGCGCCCGGAGCGCGGGCCGGAGCCGGGGGGCGCGGGTCGGAGCCGGGGGGCGCGCCCGGAGCGCGGGCCGGAGCCGGGGGGGCGCGGGTCGGAGCCGGGGGGCACGCCCGGAGCGCGGGCCGGAGCCGGGGGGCGCGGGCCGGAGCCGGGGGGCACGCCCGGAGCGCGGGCCGGAGCCGGGGGGCGCGGGTCGGAGCCGGGGGGCGCGCCCGGAGCGCGGGCCGGAGCCGGGGGGCGCGGATCGGGGCGCGGGTCGGAGCCGGGGGGAGCGGGCCGGAGCGCATCAGGCTGCTGTAGTCGCGCCTCTTTCAGTCTCCTGGATGCAAAAGCAAATGGTTTTAAATACAGCAATTCTTTCTTTAGAACTCCATGAATTGTGGACACAGAACATGCTCTACAGGTATTAGTTACAGGTACTTCTGAAAATCATTAATCTCTGGGCATCTTCAGCAGGTGTAGCCCCTTTTCTCCTTCCTGGTTTTGTGGAACATGTGGGGAAGGGGGTAAAGAAAAAAACCAAACCACAAACCCACCCCGGAAGGTTTTTTTTTCTCCTTTTCAGGATTCAGGACTAAAAAATAACTGGGTGAGCAGGTCTTGCCCGAGTGTCCTGTAGTTCAACTGTTTCAAGTGTCTGTAAACCAAAAATCAGAGAGGATGTCTCAGAACGTGTTGGGATCTCAGGAAAGTGCACACAACCTCCTGACTTCCTCTGTAATTTGCACTAGACGCTACCGAAGCCTGCAATCTCAAATGGTCCTCACTTGGAAAGTACACACACAAAGAGTAAAGAAGATAGAGTAGAACCTTTGAAACTTTATTTGAAAACAATCAAACAAGTAAACAGGGTTCTGCAATTCCTTTTTTGTTGTTTTTTTTTTTTTTAACATTTTTTCCCCCGGACTTTAGTTCTCTAGATATTCATCTCCTTCTTCAGCCTCTGCTTCTACTGCATCTACACCAACTTCTTCATAATCTTTCTCAAGGGCAGCCAGATCTTCGCGGGCTTCGGAAAACTCCCCTTCCTCCATTCCTTCCCCAACGTACCAGTGCACAAAGGCACGCTTGGCGTACATGAGATCGAACTTGTGGTCGAGGCGAGCCCACGCCTCCGCAATGGCAGTGGTGTTGCTCAACATGCAGACGGCCCGCTGCACCTTGGCGAGGTCACCACCTGGCACCACGGTGGGAGGCTGGTAGTTAATGCCCACCTGCGAGAGAACAAATGAAAACCTTCAGGAGCGCTAAGGCTTAGACATTTCTGTTAACAATTAAAAAGCTACGGTTATGAACAAGTAAAATAGCTTACAGTTATTTTGCACTTTATCCAAATATTTAACAGGGACATTACAACATTGTACACTGACTGTTGGCTCCGAATACCACACCATTTCTAGTAACTCAAATATCAAGCACTTAAGCTATGCAAGTACCTTGAATCCAGTTGGACACCAATCCACAAACTGAATGGTGCGTTTAGTCTTGATGGTAGCAATAGCTGCATTGACGTCTTTAGGAACCACGTCACCTCGGTACAACATGCAGCAGGCCATGTATTTGCCGTGGCGAGGGTCGCATTTCACCATCTGGTTGGCGGGCTCAAAACACGCGTTGGTGATTTCAGCCACGGATAACTGCTCGTGATAGGCTTTCTCAGCTGAGATCACGGGGGCGTATGTTACCAGAGGGAAATGGATTCGTGGGTATGGGACAAGGTTGGTTTGAAATTCTGTCAGATCTACATTGAGGGCTCCATCAAAGCGCAGTGAAGCTGTGATGGATGAAACAATTTGCCCAATTAATCGGTTTAAATTGGTGTAAGTAGGACGTTCAATGTCAAGGTTACGACGACATATATCATAAATGGCTTCATTATCTACCATGAATGCACAGTCGGAGTGCTCTAGTGTTGTGTGGGTAGTTAGGATTGTGTTGTAAGGCTCCACTACAGCCGTGGAAACTTGTGGTGCTGGATAAATCGCAAACTCTAGTTTAGATTTTTTGCCGTAGTCAACTGACAGCCTTTCCATGAGCAGAGATGCAAACCCTGAACCGGTGCCTCCTCCAAAACTATGGAAGATAAGGAAACCTTGCAGCCCTGTGCACAGATCGGCCTGTAATGGGGTGGGAAAAGAGTGGGAGAAGAAGCTATTAATGATTTCAGAGAAAGCAATATTAAAAGAATCATTATTAAAAGCTACAGCAGAGTTCCAGCTTTAGAATGTGGTTTTGTTCTCATTCTAGCTTTTAGTAATTATCAAACAGATGTCGAAAACATTTTTTAAATTTTTGTAATTTTAAGTAGACAATCAGTTTCACTTTGAATCCTATCAGCGTACATGAGTTTCTGACAGTGCAGTGTCAGACTAAAAAAACCTGGAAAAGTAATTAAAATTGCTAAGCATTCAACCGAAACCTGATGTTCACGGTACTATAAATACTTTGTGTGACACAAAATGGCAAGATTCAAACTGAAAACAGCAAACAAACAAACAAGTACAACAACATTGTTACACTTGTTTAAGGCTTTTATAGTATTTCTGAGGTATCCTTAAAATACTTTCAAATAATGGTATTTCAGAGCCTAAAGAATTTAAAGTTTTACTGACTGAATTTTTAAGTGGAGTAAAGGGAGCAAGGATGTAAAAGTGTTTGTTGATTTAAACAACTATGCACAAAATTATTAGGGAAAAAACCACAGCAAGCTAGCATTATAATTGGCTCTAGAGCTGCACCAATTATCTTAAATTCTGACTTGCAGCATGAATTCTTACCAGTTTGCGAATGCGATCTAGCACTAGATCAACAATCTCTTTTCCAATGGTATAATGGCCTCTGGCATAATTATTGGCTGCATCTTCTTTCCCAGTAATGAGCTGCTCAGGATGGAATAGCTGCCTATATGTGCCTGTACGTACTTCATCTACAAAGAAAGAAAATACCACAACATAAATTGGATGTATGGTTTTATGTGCGCTGCCTGGTGCCTACACACTGAGCACACATGGCACAGACAGCGTCCCTGACTATATGCAGCTTGTCTGACACCTAAAAAATTGGCACGAATGCAGCCTCTTTGTTGAGGGGAAAACATCAGGCACTCACACAGCAGTATTCGTACCCGAGAACACAGAGGTCACACAGAAAACTATGTGACAGGTACAGGCAAGATTCCAGACAGCAATTAAACAAAACTCTGGATGCAGTGCCGCAGTCCGGAAAGGTTATCCAGACTGTAAAAAAGGGCTGTTGTTTTCCAAATGCTGTTACCTGTAGACCATTATTTAATTTCTTTCAAATAACAATGACCTCAGCTGTCAAACAGCATCCAGACACACATCTTTTAAGAGCTACAGTGTTCTTAACAAACAAAAAAGATGGTAGGGAATCTGTAAGAGATCTTCACTTTTACACTTTAGATCTTTAGTGTTGGGTACGTACCAACCACGGTGGGCTCTAGGTCCACAAACACTGCTCTGGGAACATGTTTGCCAGCTCCTGTCTCGCTGAAGAAAGTGTTAAATGAATCATCTCCACCTCCGCTAGTTTTATCGCTGGGCATTTGACCATCAGGCTGGATCCCATGTTCAAGACAATACAGTTCCCAACACGCATTGCCAATCTGAACACCGGCCTGACCGACGTGGATGGATATGCATTCACGCTGGAAATTAAAAACGGAACCATGATAATGAGATGTGGAGATGTTTATTCTCTTAATAACTACCTATCTGTGTGTTAAATCTTTTCATTATGTTTCTCTGCAGTGGCAATTTAACTGATTGCATTGTCTGCTGCTGGCAAGACTCTACTCACCTTAGTTGTACTGGAATATATCACCTTACATACTGGGCAATCTTAAAGACAACATAATCTCTATGAACACGTAATGTGAATACAGGTTCACTCTTCCTTACGATGTAGCATGTATATTTTATCTTTAATAGATCTCTTTTTCACCTTCCTTTATTTTTGTAAAATTTATTTATATAATATCACCAAATTTCCTTGATTTATTGCCAAGTCATCTATAGGGCACCTGTTGCAAAAGTATTTCCTGCACAGCACCACTCCACAGCTTCATCAAGACTTCTGCCGTCGTTTCCACGTTCTAATCCTCCCGCCGCGGTTCTGCCCGCCGGACCCCCGCTGTCCGCCCCCCCGCCGCTGCCATTCCCCCTTCCCCCGCTGCCACCCCCCCGCCGCTGCCATTCCCCCTTCCGCCGCTGCCACCCCCCCGCCGCTGCCATTCCCCCTTCCCCCGCTGTCACCCCCCCGCCGCTGCCATTCCCCCTTCCCCCGCTGCCACCCCCCCGCCGCTGCCACTCCCCCTCCCCCCGCTGCCACCCCTTCGCCGCTGCCATTCCCGCTTCCGCGCTGCCATCACGCCCCGCGTTCCCGCCCCCCGGCGCTCGCAGCAGCCGCCGCCGGCCGGAGCACGCGGTAGCACGCCGTTGGCTGCCGCTCACGCTCCTCGCCGCTGATTGGCCACGCGCAAGCCCCGGGCCTTGCAGGCCGCCAGCCCGGGAACGGCTCCGCGCCCGCTCGCTGTCCGCTCCTTTCCCGCCGTTTCCCGCCCGCCGGGGTCAGGTTTCAGTCTGCCCGTCACCCCTGCGCGCCCGCTACGACAGACTTTCGTTGCTTTCCTACCAGTCTTGTCTCACTAGCCAGCTGTTTTGCCTCAGCTCCCTGGAATTATTGACTCTTACAGCAATTTCTCCCCTTCTCCCCAGCCCTTCTGCCTTACTGCTGCCGCGGAGACCTCACGCAGAGCCTGCCTGCAAGTTCTGCCGGAGCAAATGCAGCCACAAACTCCCCGGACTGCCGCAGAAGTACCCCCGATACCCCTCCTCTCCCCAGCCGCGAGGACCCCGCTCCCCACCATGACGCCTTGCTAAGCTGAGGAGCTCCGGCTCGCCACACCGCGTCCGCCGCCGGCCGCCTGACAGCACCAACTGCCGCCCGCCAACCGCCGCCAGCGCCCTGCCCGCGCGCGCTGCCTCCTCATTGGCTGTCACTCGTGCGGTCTAGACCGCTGATTAGCTGAGGATGCTCTTCTCCCCACGTGGGGCGACGCTTGCCACATGCTCTCCTGAAAGCGCGCGAGGCGAGGTGACCGCAGAGGGCGGGGCCTGAGCCGCGCTGGGTGCGGGCGGCGCCTCGAGGCAGCAAAGCGG
>BMBC01013434.1:69742-96646 GCA_014362705.1 Columba janthina nitens
AGGGCCCGGCGGGCAGCGGGGCGACCTGCGCGGAGCGGGCTGTGCGCCCCCAGGGCCCGGCGGGCAGCGGGGCGACCGGCGCGGAGCGGGCTGTGCGCCCCCCAGGGTCCGGCGGGGAGCGGGGCGACCGGGGCGGAGCGGGCCGGGCGCGGAGCGGGCTGTGGTTAGGAGGCCCGGCGGGCAGCGGGCCCGGCGGGCAGCGGGCTGTGGTTAGGGGGCCCGGCGAGCAGCGGGCCCGGCGGGGAGCGGGCCCGAGGGGGCCGCCGTGAGCGACCGGCGCGGCTCGATGTGCGCAGCTGTGCTCAGGAATCCCTTCAGCATGAGAAGAGCGGGAGTCGGGCGGGTGGAGCTGGGTGTCGAGGGGAGCACACAGTTGCTTTCTGGAGTAGCAGCCATGACGCAGGTGGGATTTTTTTTCCTCTTTCTCCCTTTCCTTTCTGTCAAAACTAATTTTCCAGCGGTCAGCATATCTCCTGCAATGCTCCCCACGTACCGTTCCTACGGGGAGGTTTTTCCTGATGAGTGTTCTTGTAAATGTCAACATATTCACATTCTTTTCCTGTGAATTCTGTCCTTGCTCTGTATTAAAGAAAATGCTGTGCAGAGCAAAATAAACTCTTTGTTTCATGGGTCTGCCCACAAGGCTCGATTTCAGGTTATTGGGGTAATTTTCTGTTTCGGTGCAATATACAAACTATGTATCTCTGGTTGTAGGAGAAAATACAGCCTTACAAAAGGAACTACAACAGTAGTGTTTTGGTGACGTTGTTTGGGGTTTTCTTGTTCGTTTTTAAGATTGGAGGTAGAGGATTTTTCTGTGAGATTTCGGTTGTTTCAATGCAAGCTTTGTGCGATTTTGTATGAGGTTTTCCATAATTTACAGGCGCTTGCATTTAAAGCTACATCTGAGGGAGCAATTTAAAACAAATTAATGCCCAGTTCCTGATTATTTTTTTTTTCCAAACCTCCAGAAAAACAAAAAAGCCCACCCTGTAATGATTTTAGGATATTTATTAAGATTATAATAATTTAATTCCTCCATATACATATATGTATTTTACTGTTAAGTAAGGAGAACAATGTGATTGCCTCTCTTTCATTTTTACCAGAAATAGTAGCTAAAACAGAAGTGAAATTAGACTAAACCCGATGCTTTTTGTATATTGTTCTTTTTAAGCTGTATAAAAGTATAGCATGATTTAGAATAAAACAGGCTTTGTAGAGACTACTTCAAATGAGGTTCCAACTAGAATAAAAGTAACACATTTGTGAAGCGAAGTATCCAACATCAATCTGTTGTTCTTTTCACCAAAAGTGATATAGCAGTTTACCTTTTATTTTTCTCTCAGGAAAAAAAAGGCAAACAAAAAACCCTAACCAACCAACTAACAGCAAAAAGCTCTGAAGAAAAGCAAATGACAGAACAGGTGAAAAGGAAGATGGAGAAGTTGCTATTAATTCACTGAAGCCAGTGGAGTCATGCTTAGTTCATCTTAAGCATGAGCCTAACCTAAGCTGGTGTGTTTCTAATCACAGCGCTTTGGGTTTTTCTAAGCTAAGTGGAAGGCATGTGAAGATGAACGCTTCCACCTTTATAATATCATAAAGGGAGATTAGCTTGTTAACTAAGTCCCTTAAAAGAATTTGATTTCTTTTTTCTTTCCTTAGGGCTGCATGAATATGTTAGTGCCAAATTACTGCCAGGTGAATCTGCTGTGTGCTCCTCAAATTCCTGCCCAACAAGACAACAGTTGGAGCCAGTCTGAACTGTGGCAGGACAGGGACCATGTCCATTCCACGCGCCTTACGCAGGTCCCTGGAGCACCTCACGTGAGCCCATTGCTCTGGACTCGTCCTGCAGCAGAGCAGAGCAAAGCCTGTCCGCAGGGTGAGCTGGGCTCCTGCAGCTCCACTGTGCTCCCGGAGTCGCTGCTGTTTTCTCTCATAGTGAAATGCAGATCAAAGTCTCTGTATCTCAAGGCTCCAGGTATGTTCCTTCCTGCATCTTCAGGTCACTGGCTTGCTGAGAGTACCAAATTATGGGGATTTACTAATTTTCTTACTTTCACTGGTATTTCACAGATGGTGACCTACTGAGCACAGCTCCCTGCTGACAGAGGCAGCTGTGTCACTAATTCCTGTTACAAATGGATCTCAAAGATAACAGTTTATTTTGGTCTCATTCCTTCTGGAATGGTTATCTAGAACCCAACTATTCATGTTAGTATCTTGTCCATTTATTTCTGATCTAAATGTATGTATGAGTAGCTGCAACCATTTGTGCTTGTCTGAACAATTTTGGGTAGGTTACATAATCCTTTACTTCTCTCAGTAGTTTGCTCTGTTGATATGTGTATAAAAATGAATCATATCCTATTTCTCAGTCATTGTCTTAGCACACTAGTAAGCCAAGCTCTTTTAGGCCTCTCAATGCACATTTTTAATTCCTTATTGCTGCCTAACTAAAGCTGATCAAATTTAGTTCTTATTAATTTTGATGTTCAGAATTCTGCACAAAGCTATATTCCGTGTTTTACTGGCAAAATTTTTGCGAGGACTTTGATTCTACTATCTGCTGGAAGAGTTTTGCAGATACACGCCAAGATAGCATTTGAATTTAAACTATTAAATCATCAGTTTACTATTGACTGACTTGACTGTGTTCAGCTCTTCCTACTATCCTTTTACATGTGTAAAACTCCTTTATATACTTTCAGGCACACAGTTTCTTGTACATCTTAACCAGTGTAGCCTGACAGGTCCTGTGAGCTCAAGAAGTTTTTTCACCTTGTCTCTTTGTGGACACACATCTTCTAATAAAGGGCTGTTACTCTACACAGATAGCAATGACTGTGACGCAGAAAAAACAGGCCTATGCAGCATTGCCACCTTCTGGTAATGGCGGCAAAAACATTTAGCGTCAACTAAGGGAGGATTGAGAGGAGGCATCATTGCAGACCATCCCTTTCAGTTTAGGAAATGACTCTGAGAAATTCACTTCTCAAAAATACCAGCTGTAGTATAGAGCCTCTAGGAGGAACTGTGTGTTCAGCCTTTTTCATGTATTCTTCAAGAGGAACAATGGTTTAAAAAAATCTGAAAGGACTTACTGTTCCATCACCGCTGGATATTTTGTCTGTAGATACTGAACTCCGGATGAAGAAAATACAGCCCTTCTGAAAACACAGGCAGGACACAAGCTGCTGTGCTTCACCTGCTGTGGAATATGGTGTGTGCTGATGGTTGTGGTCTCAGCCCTGGTGGTCATACCAGACTGGAAAACAACCAGACTGGAACAGGCTGTGATTTTCTAGATTACTAAGGCTGTGTTTCTGGTATATTCGAGAGAAGATAACAAAAATCTTGCAAGCTTTGTATGAAAGATTACAGGGGGTGGGGTGTATAAGGAAAAAGTAGGGGTGTAATAAACAGAAAAAATGAATGAAGAAAAGTATTTGTTTCTGAAGGACTTTTGGTATTTAAAGTTGTTCCTGTTCACCTGCATTGTGGGAGGTCGGGGAGCCCGTGGGAACCGGTGCAGTTTGCCAAAGAGCTTCTGATGGAAAATTACTGTAAGTCAAATCTTTGTCACTTTTGGTTTTGATGAATGTACAAGTCCCTATGGGAGGATGTTTCTCTTTTTTTTTTTTCTCCCCAAAAAAGTCTAATAGTTTCCTAGCATCCTATCTTACTGTAGTTTTCCTTGTACATATATAGCTTGAACTGTAAAAACTCTTAGAAGTTTTATTTTGGAATTTGTGACCTGCAAATTTGCACTGATGAAAACAGGTGCACAGCCAGATTTTTAAACTGCCTTGAGCCACCGAATCTGTGAGAATGTGTCAGTTGAATGAAAAAGAGGGTCTTGCCTAGAAAACTATGCTTTTGTTTGGAAGATGTCTGTAGACGGAAGTTTAAATTGGCTTCTAAAAGATGGAACAAGTTGGTCTTCAAATTATCTAGGACCATGGCAATATCTAAATCTAAAGAGGAGAAATCATATATTCACACTGAAGAAAATTCTGTCAAAAATCAATCTACCAGTCTGGGTTTTCTTTCACTGGCTTTGCCTCTGACAAAGTTAGTCTGGCAAATCTATTATAAGCCAACTAATGTATACGTCAGATACATTGGATTTTAATTCTGGGACGGTTTGCCCTAATGATAGTGCTTATATGTAAATTGTTGGCACAGTTTTAAGGGTAAGTAACTGAAAAGCTGGAATTCGGTTTATTTGTTGTTGATACTTGGGTTTTTTTGGGCTTTATATTAACCTGCATCTTTACATACATCTCTCATCTAGTATCCAGGTTTATCCAAGAAGACTGCTGCATAAATCCCTTACTGACAAAGTGTTCATTTCAATGGATAGAAGTGGCTGTCTCGGTGACTTCATGAAAGTATTTATTTTCAGTTATTTAATGGAATGGAACAGCACCCCAGGAAGGTGAGTGAAAGTATTCAGGTTTTAGCAAAGGAAGCTTTTAAAATTCATCTTTTTTATTTATTTTTTTAACAGCCAATGAAGAAGAAAACTCCTATTTTGCTCGGCTGTTGTTGGTTGCACAAGTAGCTGTTTGGCTTAAATTACAGCTCATTTGGTTAGAATTGTTGGGAGAGGCTGTAGGAAACTGCAGTGGTTTGACTTAAGTGACATGACAATATTTTTCAGAAGGCTCTATCCTGTAAGGATGTAAATGCTTTTAATTATCACTGACACTCAACACTTCTCAACAACGTTCATGTGAGATGTGCGCTCGTTCAGTGCATTAGAGATGCCACTTTCTAATCAGATCCTTATTGCAAGATAAACGCTCAGAAAACCACGTTTGGACAACCTGATGCTTTGCACTCTACATCCCCTTATTTTCCTGGCATCTTTGCAAACTCGAAAGCGCTTTCTTGCTGCAGGTTGCGGTTCCGTTAACGGTGCCGCGGCGTGGTGCTCTGTCCGGGGCGCACTGGCCCACCTGTGCCAGGGCTGCCGCTCGCCCACGGACACCCGCGGGGCGAGAGGGAGGCGTGCTCTTCCTGTCCGGGGCGTCTTCATTGGCCAGCGCCTGTGACGTGTCTGGTGGGGATTGGTGGTTGCGGCTGTCGGGTCCGTGGCTCGGCGCGCTCTGCGGGCGCGGGGTCGCCATGCTGCCGGGGCCGCGCAAGTGAGCCGGGGCCGGGGCGGAGGGACGCGGCGGGGCTGCGGGGCGGGGCGGGGCGGAGCGGAGCGGGGCGGGGCGGGCGGCGCTCCGGGCTGCGCTGCGGGGCGGAACGGGGCGGGCTGCGCTCCGCGCTGCGCTCCGCGGGTCCCTGCTGCGGCCGGCTCGGGGCAGAGGCCCTCACACCGTCTTTTTTTTTCTGTCAGCGACACCGCGATGCCGATTATACAGTAACCTGAGATATCATTTACAAAAGAAACGGAAGGTTACTGTGCCAAGCTCTCAATAATTAGTGCATGGAGCTGATGATGTTAATCGGTAGGACTCTAAATCAGTACAGCACACAGCAGGGTAGTTTTGGGATATACCGGAGGTGTAAGGTGTCGGTTGGAGCTTTTATCACTTGATTTGAACAAGTGTTGGTGTGTCGATCGTCACTCAGACGGGCGGTAGGTCAGGCCGGGGTGTTCCTGTCCCTGTGTGCAAAGTTCGTACTCGAGGTGCACAGTAATTACCTGCCTGGCGACTGTAATAAAGTATTGATAATAGATGTCAAAATGGGAAGGTAAGCTTAATAAATATGTAGGAAACAGCTGGTTTAGCTTTTCAACTTATGTGGATACAGGCATGAAGTTACACAGAGTAAATCAGTTACAAACAAGGTTTTTAGACGTTTTTATTAGAGGAGAAAAAGTGGTGTTAGGAAAAGACATGGAAGTTTTGCTGTGCCAGGTATAATTAGAGATGTTAATACATATGGAGAATCCCTAATGCTGTTGGCACAGATAACCCTGCGCGGGAAGGTAGCGGGGAATGCACAAATTTAGTCACTTAAGTTGTGAACTCTTTATTGTAAGTGGCTTTAGCTGATTTATTTGGGATTAAAAAATGCCAAAATTTTCTCCTAATAAAAAACCTTTTTAATGTGTCCAGGTAAATAGTATCTGAATGAAGTTGTATAGCTGGGGTTTATAGGTAACCTTATATAAAGGGGTAAATAGATGAAAATGAAATAATAATTCTGGGGTTTCACTGTTATTATTATAGTCATTGTCAAGTATTTCACACTTTGTCTTTCTGCAGAGATTCTGCAAGGGGATTCTCTGTGTAACATCTGCAGAGGAGAGAGAAACTACTCCCGTTTTCCTTGCCTGATTTAGCTCCGGTTTTGGGATGGAAGATACCCCCTCTGTGGGCGACGCGCCCGGAGCAGAGGACGATACAGACCCGGGTGTTTTGTATGGAACTTTGCGAGGAAGTGTCGTTGGATTACGATACTACACAGGGATTGTAAGTGCATGATAAAGTGTAAGGCAGAAGGAAAAGTTATCAGCTTCATAAAAAATACATTTAATTAAATTTCAAAAATTCCTAGAACTTTTGATCTAGTATAATTTTATTGTATTTTTCCCTAACTTGCTGTATTCAACATTTTTCATGAGAAGTATGTAATCTAAAACATTAATTGGAAATTTAATTAAGGTGGCAAGCTTTCAAATCTGGTTTAATTACTTGGTAGTTCTGCTCCCCCACATAAGGCAAGTGAAAGTGACTTGAAACAAGAAATTACATGTGTCTTTGAACTGCTTGCATGGACACAAAGGGCTGTTTATTCCATTACAAAACATGTTGGCAGCTGAAGGGAGTTCTTACTCGGGAGTACTTTTGAAATTGCTGACATCTGTGAGGTGGCTCATCTGTAATGCTTTTGGTATTGAATAAGTAGTAGGTTATTAGGCTGAACAGAATGCTCTAGCAAATTAATCTTTTAAGCTTCACAGTATTTGAGTAAATGTATATTAGCTATTCTTGCAAGTAACTTGCAACTAAACGCGTGTGTTCTGGTGTTTGTTTTGCTTTGTTAGGTTAATAACAATGAAATGGTTGCACTTCAGCGAGAACCCAACAATCCTTACGATAAAAATGCAGTGAAAGTAAATAACGTGAATGGAGACCAGGTGGGCCATATAAAGAAAGAACTGGCAGCAGCTTTGGCAGGCATTATGGACAACAAACTAGCGTTAGTTGAAGGGTGAGTGTGAAGATTAAGCTTTTGGTTTCAGGAATATAAATAATGGAAACGTTTTTGTTGCTGCACTAGCAAAGTCTGAATGCTATTTGTAAATGACACAGCTTTTGGTAATATTAAAGCTTCATGTTTTCAGACATTGTTCGTTTGTTGAACTACTTGTGTGCAGTCCATTCTTTCCCATATATTATTTTGTGAGGTTATTTTAATTGCGGTTTTTGTGTTCATTTATGCAGCTTACAAGTGATAGATATATATATCCCATATATGATAAAATGTATAGGCACTAGCGAGAGGAAACCCTTAAATGTTGTTGTGGAACTCTTAACTGCATGTCATGGTTTGTATGAAAGGTTTATGCAGTGTGTGTACTAACACCTATCTGGAACGTTCTGTGTATGGATGAAATAAGCGCTCCGGAGTACCCTCTGAAGAAATAACAAGGTTTATTTAAAAAAAAAGAAATGACTGCTTCAGGGTTTTTTTCCTGTTTGTTATCAGAGTTGTCCCTTATGGAGCAAAAAATGTGTTTACCATGCCTGTTCAAATGAGCTTTTGGGGAAAAGAAGAAAACAAGGAAGCAGTACTGGATCAGCTGAAAAGGCACGGGTTTAAATTGGCTCCTCCTCTGAAAGGTAAGTCTTGAATATTTGGGCTTTTTTTCCTTCTTAAAATGTCCAGATTGAACTTGCCGCTATTGGAAGGAATGTTTGAAGGCTTGGTCCTCATCAGAGTCTGGTCATTCACAAAATGGATTTTTAGCTTAGTTGGGAAATAATGCAGTGCCCACAGCTGTTAATTTTAAACTTCGTAAGAAGTATGCTTCTGTGTCCTATCTTCCATTACCTGCCAGTAGTTGGAGAGGCATTTGATCAGTCTCAGAAATGTACTCGTTTCTGTAAGTGCCTTAAAAATCCACGCTGACTCTGCATTTCTCCAGTCTTTAGTCTTTTTGTGGGCTTTTGTGTGTGTGTTTTCTGTTTTTTTTTTTTTAAGAAACAGGTTAGGCCCTGTCATAGGGTGAGGGTTTCGGGGGCAGCGCTGCTTTCTGAGCGCTAGGACGTACATTCCGCTGGTGAGGTGCGAGCGGGGGCGTGTTGAGCGGGCTGGGCAGACCTGGCGCTGCGGAGCCCAGCGCGCACACAGGCGCCTGGCACAGCCGTGGTGCGAGCGTGCCGGTCAGGAGTGAGGGCGCGTGGAGAAACAACCACCTGGGGAGGGGTACATCTGCTTTACATAGAGCTAGATTTCAGTTCTCACAGGTTCTGTGACACGTAACTAATGGAGTTTGGAGTAAGAAAGCATTTTGCATTGTCAGTCATCGTACTGTTACCAAGTCATGTTTCATGTAATACAACAATTGTTAAGAAATGTGGTTGACATGTCAAAGGATCCCAACCTGTAGCTTGTTGCCTGTGAGTCTGATGGAGCTTTGTGGGAAGTCTTTGGGGCCCGGTGGAAGCGGAGGATAAACGGGGCAGAAGGTGTGTGGTGCAGCCCGCGGCCTGGCCGGCGCTGCTGCCCGCGAGCCGCACGGCGACACTGGGGAGTCGTCGTTCTGTTGTGTTTCAAAATGTTGTCTTTTTAATGGCAAGTAGGTTCGGAATGTGGGTTTGGATCGAAGTGGATTTCTGGGAAAGCTGGTCCAAGTTACAGAGCTCCGTTTCATGCTGCGGTGCAGTTGACACCTGAACAGGTTTGCATTTTGTACTTAAAACACCTGGAACTGGGAGTTTTAACAGTGGGGGCCTTGAACTTTTTAATTAATAAAACAGTGCTTGTGAAATGGAAGTTTGTTGGGTTTTGTTTTGGTTTTTTTCTAAACCACAGATGTCCTTTGCGGTCATCTGGAACGTTTGAGCTTTTCGATTTTTATACTGTGAGCAGACATTCCAGCTGTAACAGCCTTGAGTCCCATGTAGTTTGGGGAGGTTTTGTTTGTTCAATAATTTTTTTACATTGCTGTGATGTGTTTTCTCTGTCCTAATGCTTTACCAGATAACAAGTATGTTAAGTTCTCAAGTGAAGAGAAAATCAGACTTCCAGACTTGGCCCAGGTTGATACGTGAAGGGTTGGGTGGTGGTTTGGTTTTGCTTTTGCTTTTTGTTTGCTCTTTCGGGTTAGAGTGAAGTAGTTACTATAGGGAGTGTGGTATGAGGATGTGAATGTGTTCAGCCCTTCTTGGGCTCTTGCTTGTGTTGGCCTGTGTCTGTTCTGGTGGCACCAAACTGAACTTTTATATGGCAGCAGCTAGCTAACAGACATATTCCAGCAAATCACATCTGAAGTGGTAGACCTATCTATACTGATTACTCTGTGACAGATAGTTGTAAATTAATAGAGTCATTGATTATTTAGCGAGGTTATTTTAATTCCGATTTTTGTGTTCATTTGTGCAGCTTATAAGTGAATTTGACAAATTGTTTGAGGATCTGAAGGAAGACGATAAAACTCATGAGATGGAAGGAGCAGAGGTACTTCTTAAACTAGAAACTGTTTTCTTTTAAAATTAAGCATATTTAGCTTGATTGGACACAGAATATGCTTGAATCAGGAAAAAATTTGGTAGATACCAAATACAACGTTCCATTTTTGTACACGAGGAGTGCGTAGCTGTCTCTGTTCGCAGGCCCTCGGCACACCCTTGCTGCCCCATCAGAAGCAGGCGTTAGCTTGGATGGTTTCACGTGAGAACAGGAACAATTTGCCACCGTTTTGGGAAGAGAGAAGTGGCTTCTATTACAATACACTTACAAATTTTGCAGAGAAGATGCGACCTCAAGATGTTCCAGGAGGAATACTGGCTGACGATATGGGACTGGTAGGAATGTTTGCCAAGCTTGATTTTTTTATTTTTAAATACAGACTGTGTATGTGTGTTTCTTGATTGGTCATTTGGTTCATTTTAATCTGTGGAAAACGTGATGTTCTCTTCTGTTACGCAGGGTAAAACCCTGACTACGATTGCACTGATTCTCACGAATTTCCAGGATGGCAAACCTCTTCCTGTTGGAAAGATCACAAGTGAGAAGTTTCGTCAGGTGAGATGATGTTGCTTCAGAGGGTGTAATTGAGCTGCAGGCTGTTATCTTAGGTGTGTACGCTTAAGTCTACTCCAAGGAGGACCTTACGACGGTGTAAACGTTTTCAGCGTTAAATTTTATGAATTTTTAAGTTTCTTACCATTTGTCCTACAGGCAAGTGGTGACCACAGGAGTGGAAGTGGTGTTTATTTCTGGGATGTGTTCATAGCTCCTGTGTGGTTTGGAGGAAGTGCCTGAAACAAGCAGAGGGTCTTGGTACACTAATAAATAAATCTCTGTTTATATTTTTGCCAAATACTTGAAGAGAGAGGGGGACACAACAGTGAACTAGCATCAGTGTGTGAGTTCTTCTTAGGTAGTGCAGTTCAAATGCTTTTTGCTTTCATTATGATAAAATTTTCAAGACTAGATAAGCTAAATGCTAGGATTAGGTGATTTATTATGCTGTATTCAGACTGGGGATTTTTTATCGTTTTACCATGCTTGTCTAAATTTAACAAAATAAGCTTTGTGACCTCGAATGTTAACTGGGAAGTGTTATCAGTGCGTTTTCTTTCTGGGTCAGCTGTGCAGACTGAATTTCTCTCCTCTGCCTCTCAGTGGTTTCATTTCAACTCTGCATGTGGCTACTTGGAAAAAAAATACTAAATTATAACTTTTTCAGCACCTTTAATTGACCGTCTTGCCACCGAGCACGTCTCGCATGTTTCAGAGCAGTAATAAACCACTTGTCAGATTAGTGTAATAAAGTTATCGGCATTTTTTCCAGTTGCTGCGTTAAACAATGAAAGTTTCTGTTCTTGAATAGGAATCTGGTACTAACAGCACGAGCAACGTTGGACACGGACTGTGGGAAGGTGATGGCAAACTATGGAATGTCAGTAATATCTGCATGATTGTCGGTGGTGTTACCTGGAGCACTCAGTGCCAACTTCACAAACTCCTGATGAACCGGGGGCCTCAGAGAAGTGTTAAAACACAACCCCTAAAGGTGTCTGACATACAAGACGACTCGGCGCCCTGTCAGGAGATTGCACCCTGCCAAGAAAGTGACGACATTGAGGAAATGGCTCTGGGTTCCTTTTGCTTTCAGTTTTCCTTCCATGTACATAAAAGAGAAGCACACATGCATCTGTTAGAATCTTGGTTTTATTAAACAGTAAACTTGATAGTTAAATTGTAATTAGGCTATTAAGTATTAAGTAACTTTAAAAAAGTAATGAGCAAATGACAAGTATTTAGAAGGATTTTATCACACCTGTAGTTTTCAGGTTGTATTGGGATAATTTGTAGATGGGTATAAAAATTATACTTGCTAGTATGGAGTGTAACTCCTCATGTCTCGAAGTGCAAGAAGGAACGTGTGGGCCTTGAGGGCTTCTTGCCGTAACTTGCAAGGAATTTCAGTACGACTGGCCTCGCTGGTAGCGCAGGAGAAACGCCAGCGACCGATAGGGAGAGAACGCGGTAGCTTGGGCTGCCTCGGCACGTCGTTTTTGCTGGTGCTCTGGAAGGGTAACATGCGAACTTCGGCGGGGTCAGCACGAGTGTCGCCAGACAATCGGCACCTTTGCCAAGCTGGTATGCCTGACGGCATCCCAGGTGTTGGTGTTTTTTCCAGAGCATCCAGCGTTTTAACAAGATTTGTTTGCAGCAGTAAGGAGTCTGTTTCTACTGAGTCGAAAAGCAATAATAATGTCTATCAAACACTTACACCTCCCTGACCCCCTTGCTCATATTATTGTACATTAAATTGATACCTATTGCTTGAGTATTTGCAAGTTTTGCCATCCTCAGGGTTGTATTAGTAATTTTTTTAATATAAAAAAAAGTTTAAAGTTTGAATTTGGAATTCAAGCATGAATTTACTTACTCGAGTTACAGCAGAACTTTCTGTGCAAGCACTATTGCTTTCAGTTCGGTATCAGCTTTGTCCTGACGTATTTTCTCTTTTTGCATGTTTCTCATATGCTTTTATTGGCAGAACGCAGGGTGGTGTTTGGTTCATTACTCAGTAGAAGACTGTAAAACAACCACAAAACAAAGCAGCCAAACCAAACCACTCCCCACGTGTAGCTGTGGTGTGACCACATCTTTTCTGTTCATGTTGCTGTTACTAATTTAGTTTTACACAGTGTAGAAATTACGAATTAGTAACGTTTGACCCATAAAAAAAAACCCTGTACCATTTAGCATTTTTTATAGAACTTTACCCTTAATGTTGACATACTACGCTTACATTGGGTTTTTCATCTGTTCTTGACAGTTTGGTTTTGACCAACCGCAATCTCAGTACACATTTTATGACTTTATAAATATTTAAGATTGCGTTAAGAGTATTTTAAATTTTGTTTACGATTGCAGTATCGGTAGTACTTGTGCCATGTAGAACTAAGGTTGTTTTAAAGGAAGTTTGTAGTTGTTTGTCAAGTTATGCGAGAGTTGGTTTGAAAACCAAGTGGAAGGCCACGTGTATTCTTCATAAATATCCATTTCTTCTTTATGAAGACTCTGGCAAGGTGACGGGCCCTGGTGCTTCTGGCATAAAGAAGTTCGATACTACTCCGTTGAAAACCTCGAGTTGTCTTCCAAAAAGGTAGATACCCAGAATAATCTTTGTTTGTTTGCTGCATAGATTTTGAGTAAAAATAAAGTGGTACTCGGTTGTGATTAACTTTAACCTAAATGTGTTCCTGCTGCCCCCTCACTTTGCAGCGTGCGATGCTCTCCTGTGTTTATGGTGTGTTCTGCACCCATGTTGCACTTTGCAATGTGTTAAAAGAGCATTAGCTCATTTTGTGTGGCTTGTATGACCGTGTGCTTGGACGTCCTCTTCAGTGTGAACGGTCTTTGGTGACATTGGCGCGTGGCATCTGGAAATCCAGCTGTGGAGTGATCTTTATCCAGGATCAGCTGGGTTTGCAGGCGCTTCGGACGGAGGTGGCGAAGCTGTGACGCTTAGAATTTAAACCGTCCCTCCTGTCATTGCTCTGAGCTTCAGTCATAGCTGTGCCGAGCCGCGTGAGCATTGTTCACCCTGCAGCTCTGCATTCTGTGCTTTCTCTTTTTCTGACCCTTCTAAAGAGGAGACTTTCAAACCACAGTGGTAACGTAATTTACAATATCAAGTTCATTTGCTTTATGCTCTTGAGATTTAATATGTAAATTCCAGAAGCAGCAGAGTTTGGGTTTGTTGGTGGGTTTGGGCTTTGGTGTGGTTTGTTGTCTGATTTGTTTTTTTTTCCTTTCTTTCTTAATGATGATATTTTAGAGGTAAAGCCAAGAAACGCAGACGCTCGGGCAGCGGCAGCTCGGGGCAGCCTGGGGAACGGCCACTGCGGCAAGCTGGAAGTAAGTTGCAAGAATGATTTGTTTAATCGGTTGCTGCGACACCCGGTGTCCTCCTTCCTAAAGCCAAACTGAACAGGATTTCTGTTTAACTGGGAAAGGAATTAAGTAAACTGCTTATTTGTTTTAATTCAACCAAACCGTTAAGCAGAAGGCTCTATAAATTGCTGCATGGGGAAGCAGTGCTTTAGTCCGAAGTGTGGTAGTTCGTTTTGTTAGCTGCACGAGTGGTGATGAAACAGGCCATGAGCAGGGTCGAACGGATGGTGAAAAATAGAATTGCTGAGATCTTTAGAATTTGACAGACTCGTTGTCAGGGCACTGGGGTGGGAAAACGAATGAGAAAAAAGTCAACCTTTTGTAGTAAATACCTGAAATGCCATCACGAGGAGGGAAGAACACAGGATGTTTGTTGGACTGAGTGTCTTGCATGGAAGATAACGAAAGGCTGCAGGTACTCTGGAGGAAGCAGTTCGGTTCAAGGTTGAAGTACTTGAGTGAAACTTGTGCTACGGTATTTTTAACGGCTGCTGAGCTGCGTTCCTCTGAAGGTTCACCCCGGAAGCGTGAGGTGCTGTATGGCGGCACACGCCTGTGGGAGCTCGAGGAGCCTCTGGACGATGCTTTTAGCTGTGCGGTTTAGTTTCGGGTGATCCTCTGAGGGGCAGGGACTTGGAGTGGGTGATCCTTACGGGCACCTTCCAGATCAAGATATTCTACATTATTGTAGAATACTGTTTGGTTAACAGGTTTGACTTTTATGAAACATGTCATAAAAATAAATGCACACGTATGCTCCGCATGGTATGAAAAGTCTGTATCTGTCTGGCTTTTTGCAGCAGCTTCGTGTGTGGAAGAAGATACAGGCTTTGCATCTGTCCTTTTCCCTTCATCTGCTTGTCTAAAACGACAAACAAAGAGAAAAGGTAATGAAGGGATAAACAGATATATTAATTTCTCAGTTTTTTGAAGCTGAAGTATTAAACATTTGACTTATGTCGTCGTAAATTGCTTTGCTCAGTTTAAGAAGTGCAGAAGGCACTTCAGGGAACCATAAATTTATTGAACTTCTACTGTGCTTTGGAGGGAACTGTTATGCCACTAAGTATGACTTGTATTTTCTCAGTTACTGCTACAGCTGAGAATAACTGTTCAGTGGATGTCCCCAGAGCAACACTGATTGTGTGTCCACTGTCTGTCCTGAGCAACTGGATTGTAAGTGTTCAGTGTTATAATGTGTAAATGTGATACACGCTGAGTGTGGTGCTGTAGGAATAGTACTCCCTGTAGTCTCTCCTTATAAAACAGAGCTGCTTTCACACGAGGTTTATCGGATAGAAATTCAAAACCTGGAGCAGAACCGCAGTGAGACGCGGCTCCCGAGCAGCGAGCTCCCGTTGGAAGGAGCGGGAGCAGGAGTGGGAGCGGGAGCAGGAGTGGGAGCGCGAGCAGGCTCCCCGCCGCGGCCGCTCTGGAACTCGGGTCGCTGAACTCCTTGTGCCAGGCGAGGAGCGAGCGGGACTCGGGTCCTTCTTGCACCTCGCAATAAAATGTTGTTGTGATTCATTGGCTAGAGACGTTCAGGACTCCGGTGGTGCTTGAGGGTGCAGGTCTGCAGGTGAGGGGCTGATGGGCCATTCTGGCTCAGTCTATGCGTCAGTTACTATTTTTGTTTGTTTTCGTGACATTTTGAATTAAATATTAAGGAAATACTTTTCGAGTTATGGGTTTTTTTTAAGATTTTGCTGTTTGTCATTAGAACATTAATAAGAAAAGGAAGCAATTTTATCTTAGACTGTAGGTAAAACATTAAAATCACGTAATCATTAAAATGATATAATTGGGTAACACAAAAAACAAAAAAAGTACTTTTTTTCGTAAATTTAAAACCAAATTAAGTATTTAAAAAGAAAACCTGTGAGTCCGCTGCTTCAGAAATAAAATTGTTGCTTTTTATTGGGTGTTGAGATTACTGCACACTTAGTGCTTCACAGAACAAATGTATGGAATATTAACACTGGTTTTAAAATGAATATTTGACAATTGTGTTGTCATTTATGTTAAAACGTGAGTGACTAACCCAGCAGGAGGAAGCAGCTGTGAATCAGCAGTGAAGGAATAAACAGGAGGTGAAGGCGGAAGATGGAAACACGGAGCAGCTCCTCCGTTGGCGCGGGGGGAGCAGCGGGTGTTGTCGTGTTACCCCTCGGGGTGTGCATTGGAACTGGGCAAGAAGTAGCGGCCGAGTTACCGGAACTGTGGTGCTGTGTCCGTCACTAGTTACTGACCCGACTGCTTCGGGTCCCTCTTCTCATTGGGTGTGGGGGCAAAAGATACAACCCGAATTCAAAGGGCTTTTGTTGCATGGGCGGGCGCAGAACGCCACGGAGCACGGCGGAGGTGGGTTTAGTTAAGGCAACTTGAAAGTTTTATTCTAACAATCACGTAGTAATGCGGTATCTTTTGTATGACTTTTGACAACTTTTCTTTCAGGACCAGTTCGACCAACATGTCCACCGAGATTTTCATGTAAATATTTATGTTTACTATGGTTCTGACCGTAACAAAGACCCATCAGTTCTTGCAGAACAAGACGTTGTACTGACAACATACAACATCTTAGCTACTGATTATGGTGTAAGTAAATGAGAAAAGGTGTTCTTTGAAGATGCTTTTCCGTTCGAGACTCCTGGTGCTTGGGCTAATGATGGAAGTACATTCAGGTGCTGTCCTATAGGCAATCGAAAGGTTATAGCTGTAGGTTTGCTTTACATGCTTTCTTAGGGGTTTGCTGTGGTAACAAAGGCAGTTTTTTACTGATGCATTGCTCCTGTAGAGAAAACTATTCAGCTGCAATTACGGCAGCTTAAGGAAGAGGCTTTTTAAGGACAGAAGCGGATGGCAAGTATGTAAATCTCCCCAAATCCCAGTGGCATGAGGCTCCCATGTCTTCCTTCCCCTGTCAAATTCAAATAATATGGAGCCTATAAAAACATAATTCCATAGTTCTTGTTGAACACGGGCTGCAACCAATTATCTCATTGTATGAGATATATTTGTAAAGTGATATTTTCGTAGAAGTTTGAGCCATTTTATTAATAAAAGCACGAAGCTTGCATCTTTGAATATAACATAAACTTTGAATTTGCTCTCTGGTTCATTTTCCATACCTCTGTCTTTGAAGCCTTCCTTATTTCCAGGCCTATCTTATTCTTGCTGTAGCTCATTCCTCGTATTCAAGTATGAGAAGAACACTGGTAACGTTTTCCAGGAATCACTAAATCTAAAGGAAGGAATGCTTCTTTCTTAGTGTTGCTCTTCTGTGCTGATAAGTAAACAACGTGCGAACAAATACTATCCATTATTAATTGTGGAATAGCATATTGATATGTTGCTTAATCCATATGGCAAAAAAAAAGTATTTTGAGTCAAAGGTTCAAAAATTACTGTGTTTCAGATCAGAGATGGCAGCCCTTTACACAAAGTGAGGTGGCTGAGGATCGTGCTGGATGAGGGGCACACCATCCGAAATCCCAGCGCTCAGCAGACGAAGGCTGCGCTGAGCCTGGAGGGGCGCAGGAGATGGGTGCTCACAGGTGCGGTACGCGCCGGCGACGCGCAGCGCCCTGGTGCGGCACCCCCGCGTGTTCCCGCTTGGGCTTTCCTGGGAGATGGTTCATGTCTGTGTCAGGTTCATTTGGAACAGTCTTGAACTTGTTTTTGAGCGGTGATTTACGTGTGTCGTCTTTGGGTGGTTTTTGGTTTGTTTTCTTCGTTGTGTGGGTTGTGGTTTCTTTGGTGGTGTGTGTTTGTTGGAACTTTTTGGTTTTATTCAGTCTTTAGACACAAATTTCGAAAGATCTTTACAGACGGGGTTTGGTGGGAGGGCAGGTGAAAAGGGACGTGTTTCTGAGCTGGCATATTGGCTCACCCCATTAGGTACTTACCTGAACCTCAGTAGCTTTTTGAAATGTAATAGTCATTAAAAGCTGCCAGGAAATGTGCAAGCGTGTGATCCTTCAGTGTAATTTAAAGAAGATGGTGATGTAACCGCCACTGGTGAAGCTGAATTGGGAAGACAACATCCAAGTCTTCCTCGCACAGAGATGCAGTTTTCTTACTCTTCTGTCTTTCACTGTTTTGTAATACTGAAATTTAAAAAAATACGTATTATACTTAACGACATATCAAGCTAGTCATGAGAGGCCTTGTCTGTGCAGTAAGGTTTGGAGAAAGCACAGAGTGTTCACTTTGACTAAAAATGTGTTGGTTTTTTTTGGGGGGGTGGGGGGGGCTGAGCTTTTTTGCGGTTTCACGGTTTTTGGTTTGTTTCCTGTTCAGGCACTCCTATTCAGAATTCTGTGAAGGATTTGTGGTCTCTCATTTCCTTCTTAAAACTGAAGCCTTTCGCTGATCAGGAGTGGTGGCGCAGGACGATTGAGCGCCCGGTCGCGCTGGGAGCTCCAGGAGGACTCGGGTACGGGGCGCCCGCGCGCGTCTGGGCGAGTGCGACCGGCGCCGCCCGCGCAACGCGGAGAGTCAGCTTTGTGTGTTCAAACTGAAATGCATGTTGTCAGTTCTTAGTTCAAATTAATAAACATTAAATAATTCAAATTATTTAATATGTCAGATTAATTATATTGTACTACTGGGCTTGGATTTTGTACAGAACATGCATTTATGCTATAAAATGGAAAAACAAACAAGCCCAGCTGGGTATTATATTGTTTATGTGTATTTTTAGGCGCTTACAGTGTCTGATAAGGAGTATTACCCTTAGAAGAACTAAAACAAGTAAAGTTAAAGGAAAACCCGTTTTGGAGTTACCAGAACGTAGAGTTCTTATTCAGCATGTTACATTTACTGAGGAGGAGAGACGGATCTACGAGTCCGTGAAGAAGGAAGGCAAAGCTGCTGTCAGCAGGTGAGCCGGAGGCTTGCTTGGTCCTGAAGGCTGAAGTCATAAGCTTGTGTTTGGAAGCTGTATTTTTGAAGTTCTCTCTTGTGGGAAACAAAGAAATACCAGATAGGCAAAGAGTGGCCTTAAAACCGTTGTCACCACTGTTAGCATTTCTTCTAGTAGATCGTGCTACTGGTAGCATCGTGTACCTTGTTAAAGAGGATTTGAGAAATACATTTAGCAGAGAAGTAAAAAACCTGACTGTCATTGCATCAGCTGAAGTTGATCACTAATGTCGTCTGTTATTCAGGCTCCAGCATTTCACACTAACGATGAGCTCTCCCCAGGTTTCTCAGTGAAGGGACCATTCTGGCTCACTACGCCGACGTCCTTGGCGTCCTGCTCAGACTGAGGCAGCTTTGTTGTCACCCTCGTCTTTGTATAGACACGGCTTCTAGTCTTTCGGCGGGTGAGTGGATGCGTTTGGCTCCTGTGTTTCTAAAAACAGCACTTGGACTTCGTGTTCCAGAACAGAAAAACATTTGTGTTTTCCAAGCTTTCCAGCTTCAGCCTTCGTCTTTTCAGCTTGGATTGGTCAACTTTCAGCTTTGTTACCTTAATTTTTTTGTGCTATAATATGTTCGAATATGTTTAAGAAGTGGGTGCTTGAGCTTATACTGAGATGTGAGTGAAAGCAATGACATATGACTAGTTAGGAAGCTAGAAGCAGGAGTAAATAAGCTTTGGTAGCCCTTACAGAAATGACCAAAGAGGAGCTCTGCAGAGCTAGATGCAGAAGGCTTGTTAGAAAGCAATGCGTCTGTTGTAGTAGTTCACAGACGTGCTTTTACAGCAAATTCTTCCTTTGCCTCAAGAGAGAAGATGTGGAGGAGCTTTGGGGAGTAGCGCGTAGATGGGCAACCGCGTCAGCAGAACCGTTGGCGTTGTTGGGCCGTCAGGGAGGGTGAGCACGGAGGATGGGAGTGGAGTCTTGGTTTTGACCAGCCAGAACTGTACAGCTGCATAGTGGATTTTACGTATTTATTTCAGAAGCAACTGTAGTCTGTTTGAAATACTCTCAATTTGAGAATTCCCAGATTTATTATTTTGAAAAATCTTATTTTGAGATGCCATTGATACAGGTTTGATTTTTCCAGGAAACTAAAAGACCAATGAGATATGGTCAGAACCCTTTTAAGAAGGTTTTCATTTATCTTCCTGAAAACTATAGGATGGAGAAGTGATTGGATAATTGTTCAGAAATTATTTATAAATTAATTAGTAACTAGTAAGTAGTATTTGAATTTTTGTACTTAAAAAATAAAGCAACCATAACTATAAGTAGTGTCGCCTCTGTAGTATTGTTCTACTTGAACAGCTGATATATGACAAGTGCGCATTCCCATTAGGAATTTTGTTGCACGGTACTTGTCACTGAGCACACAACCAGTGTTCTTTGAGTTCTAACTGGCATTTTTTCCAAGTAAGGTTACTCTTCATGTGTTTTGAAACAGTAGGTTGGAATGTTTTGTGGTATTTGGCAGCTTGTGGTTTTATACATTGTAGGCTCTATCCTGTCCTATTGCATTTTGATCAGTGGAACCGTGTTATGTGGCAGCTCCGAGCACGTCCTGTATGGAAATCCCTGGTTTTAAGTGTCTTTCTGTATTTGCAGATAATAAAACTCCTGAAGAACTGCGTGAGACATTAGTGAGCAAAATGAAGTTGGTTCTGAGCTCTGGTTCAGATGAGGAATGTGCAGTTTGCTTGGAATCGCTGACGTGTCCCGTGATAACGCGCTGTGCGCATGTGTTTTGTAAGCCGTGTATTTTTGAAGTCATCAGAGGCGAACAGGTTGGTTGTTCTGTGGTCACAGGTAATTTAATAGCTATTCAAAAGAATGAACGGGTATCACCAGAAGGCCATGTAGCTGTTGTTCTTTTAAATCACAAACGGGGAACAGTGTAAACCTGGTTATCAGCTGGGTTATAGTAACTCTTGGCCTGCAGTCAAACCACAGAGGGAGCAGCTGTCAAACTGAACAGAGTTAAGGTCCATCAGTATTTTCCAAGACCTTCTCCCTTGTTGTCGCCTCCCTTTGGCCTCGGGTAAGAGCGATGGCAGCCGGCGCAGCGTTGTGTGCCTCCGCATGGCTGGGTGCCTCTTTGCTGCTTGTGTGTGGTGTGATGCGTGGGAATGTCCAAAGCTGTGCTTTGCAGGTGGACTGTTGAACCAAAATCACGTCTGCTCTCCGTATTGAAGCTGACAGCCCTCTGTGGTGAACAGCTGCCTTGCTAGAGGGCCATCCTCATGGCCCTTCTCCAGACTCTCTGGAATAAGCTTGTGGATGAGCATTTCTGATGGTTTGCTCTTGTTTTTAATGGCAGTTCTAAATTGGAGAAGTGGTGCAGAGAGACCTGAGCCTTTTATTTAAAAAAAAAAAAAGCGTGAGCACTGTTAGGATTCTTTTCCCAGGAAGCTTTTTCAGGTTTATTAGAATCTATGTATTGTGTCTCATCATTGAGGATTGTTGGATTGCTGCCAGATCAAGAACGGTTAATTTGTAACTACGTTTTCAAGACTGTTATTTCAGGTTTGTGCTGAGATTCTGTCTCTTTATGTGTTTCCTGCTGCAACAAATTCCCGTATGCAGACTGCGACTGCCCAGCCTCTTTAAACTGGCTAAAGGTTTGTTCCTGGTTAGCAGCCCCCAGTATTCATGTGTTTTGTGAGGCCTTACCTAGAGTCTGCTTCAGAGAAGAAGCTTTTGGTGTTAAATTACGTCTCATTTCTCATGTCTGTTGGGGAACAAGAGAAGATACCCCGTGTCTGGCCCTGACAAAGCATATTTTATCAGCTGCTGTTATTGCTGTGCAGGCTTTGAAGAGAAAGGGTAAAAGGTCATTCATTGTGTGACTAAGAAAGATCTTGTCTTTGAAAGATGCTTTATTTTTCTGACATTTTAAATAGCCCAAATATCTGCTTGCTTTTAAATCTTGAGCTGCGTACTTCAAGTATAAGTATGTTCAGAAAGAAGACCACTTCTAAGGAAGGCTGGTTTAGAAAGCATGCAGCATTTATGTCATGCTAATGTTCTCACAAATACAATATCTTGTCATGTCAGAAGTGGCGAAGCGGTGCGTTAGAAGAATGAATGTTCTCCTCGAGCGTTGTGTCGCTGCCAATATAGCAATTTCATAAAAGGTGCTCTGCGCACGTGATCTTCAGTACTCACTATAAATAATCTGATTTAATATCTTTCTTCTAATGCTGTTTGGGCTTTCTTGTAGCCAAAGGCCAAATGCCCTCTCTGTAGGAATGAGCTCCGAGCAGAGGACTTGGTGCAGTGTCCCCAGGAAGAGGAAACAGACTCCAGCGATGGGAAGAAGTCTGATCAGGAGTGGACACCCAGTTCAAAGGTGCGTTCCGCTGTGGTTTTGTAGAGCAGTCTCTGGAATTCTTTTGTAAATATGCTGAACATACTTCACGTATGCATAACGTATGTGAAATTTTTATTGAAAAGTGTGCACAGTGTGTTTAGCAAGCACAGGAGAAAATGCCTGGTACAATCTCGTCACAAATCTTGAGCAGGGAAACCAGACCAAAGGAGCACTAGTTGTAACTCGGTGCTGATGATTGTGCAGCACGTAGATGTGAAGTAACTAAATAGAACCTTCAGTACAGAGCTGTGGCTTTGCCTTTTGTTTCTGAAGATAAAGTAGTTCTGTAACTGCCAAAACTAGTCAGCTCTTAATTTACTTTTGGAAACTAAAAATCTAAATAAATCTTGCTTTCTTAACATTTGTCTAAAGAATATACTGCTCTGGAGGTGAAAACTAAACGGGCCCATCATAGATTCAATATAACACTTGTCAGATAAACTAGTGCGGTGTTTTTATTTTACTTTGCAGATGTTTCTCGAGGTCTACACGTTGCTTTTGGCCTCACCTTCCTTGTGCTTTCGCTGCCAGAAATTAAATCTGCCTGCTCATACTTTGACCTCTTTGTTTGGAGATTGCTTTTCTGAAACATTAGATTTTTAACTTTAATTTGTAATTAAGTTATTGTTCTTTCAAATGTTCGTTGTAAATTTATTCACTGAAAAATGTTCTGTGGAAATCTGAGAACTCTTTTAGACATGGAGCTCTAGAATAGGTAGATTTGATTTATTTTTTAACCTGGTGGGCTTACTTGTGTTCTCTGACTAGTGGTTCTGTACCTCTCCATAGCTAAACCGTACCTGAGAGAACTGGCGGTGCTGTTCTGCCTCGGGTCCGGTTCCTCGCTCCTCCGGTCCCGTGTCTCTGGTGCCTCCTCCCCTTGCCGTACCCAGCCCAGGGCTCGTGCGGCCTGTTTGCCGAACGTTGCCGAGGGCAGCCTGTCCGGCTCCGGGTGCTGGGCAGGGTCCCCGTCCCGTCCCGTGCCCCCGCCTCGCCCGCGCCTCTCGCCGTGGCTCTCGGGAGCGTGTCTGGACACGGTTGTGGATCCTCTTCCCGAAAGCGCCGTCAGTCCCCCTGCAGTTCATGACCAATGAAAGTGCTCAACGCTTTGTTTCCTTTGGAAACTGAAATAAACCCTACCCACAGAATTTAAGATTAGTTCGTTTTAAAGGTATTACTGAGCAGTGATTTCTCGACTGATGTGAACTTTGTCAAAGCACCTGAAGAAGGGGAATCTAACTGAGGGAGATTAAGCTGCTGAAGTCTTCGTTTGGTTTCAGATAAACGCACTCATGCATGCGTTGATGGAGCTACAGAGGAATGATCCAACTGCTAAGTGTCTGGTCGTTTCTCAGTTCACAGCTTTCCTGTCGCTGATAGAAAATCCCCTGAAGTAAGTAGAACTACTGTAATTTTTAATAAACACAGGCTTTTACAGTGTTCTAGAAAGATCTCTCAAAGAATATAATATCCTTTGAGTTTTAGAACTTCAGGAGAGGAACAAATTACTTAAATACCTTGTTTAGTGGGATAAAGCCATGGATCTCGTTATTGTTATTTTTAATGTGTCGCCTGTTAAATGCAGAATTTTAAATATGCAATTCAAATGAAGAGGTCAGGATTTTAATGTCATTTTTAATGTCTTTTGTCATAGAAAATGGATTGTTAAGTTGGACACTTTTACTTTTCAGGGAGTCGGGGTTTGCCTTCACTCGTTTGGATGGGTCAATGGCACAGAAGAAAAGAGCAGAAGCAGTTCAGTGTTTCCAGAGCAGCCGAGCAGGATCCCCGACTGTCATGCTTTTGTCTCTGAAAGCAGGTGGAGTTGGATTAAATCTGACAGCGGCTTCCCGAGTGTTTTTAATGGATCCTGTGAGTACCGGGTTGCTGGTGATGGTCTGGCTCGCCCTGGGTGAGCTCCTGTGGTGTTCTGCGGGCGGAACGAGAGCCCCTGTGAGCGCGAGCAGCGCTGGCGAGTGTCCATTTCGGGGCAGACAGGGCTGTTCCTCATTCGTTTCCCTGCATGTTTCTGTTTTAACACCGTATTTCGTGCTGTCCGTTTATTTACTGAGTGAAAAGAATGTGGGCAGTACTGTTAAGAAATTGGTGTGACACCTTACAGTGCGGTATTTAGTATCTGTTCCTTTATTTCTTTCTCCTTTTGTCTGATAATTTTGAATGTCGTTTTCTGTTTGTTATGTTTAATAACTTCAAAAGCCATAAAATGGGATTTCAGGGACAGGATATTTTTTCGGTGTTATAATGCAGTGCTTCGCTGCTCTGGTCTCTTATTTTTGTGAATTTATAAATAAAGACAGTAGTTTGAGGTTACCTTTTGTGAGAAAGATGGTGATAGCTACATTTAGGAAGATTTTTCTTTCATTAAAGCACTCAGGAATGCAGAATTGTTTGTAAGGAGTACAAATGTAAATTTATTGATAGCAAAATGGTATTCTTAACAGAACTGGTTCTCGTCTTGTTGTCATTGTACAAAATGGAAGTTTTTCTGTTCACTTCTTCCTTTCCCCGCTATTTACTCTCTGTTCTCATGTTGGTGTTCTTTGGGAGTTGGAAACTGTGACAAATTCTGCAGTTTGTGCACTTGAAAACAAAACCAAAGTAAATGAAAAAAATAGTGTAGCTTTGGACTTGGGCATCTAGTAACACCAAGGGTAAAGAAAGAGTACTAATCTGGACATCAGGTTGGTGGTGATAACTGCATGAAGACAAAGGCTACCTACGTAATCAGCTGCAGGGATTCAATATGAGAGAGAGTGTGGAGAAGTTGCCTTGGAAAAAGGTTTTTCATTAATTGTGATACATCTTCGAGTGTTCCTGTGTGTATTGTTGCATTGAATAGGTCAGTTGGAAGGGACCTACACCATCACCTAGTCCAACTGCTTCATTTGCTGGGGAGATAATTAATGAGGTATAATGCGCACACTGCCCTGCGGCAAGTGGCTGTAAGGACGTAAGCCAAGCCTTGTTAGCACTGAGTCATCCTCAGTTTATAGTCGTGTCTCAGAAACCAGAGCCCAGTGTAATTACAGCCTTTATGCACCATGGAACAACTTCTCGTGCTGCTGGTGCCCGTTTGTGGTGCTCGCCACCCCAGGGGCACTGCTTTACTTCTTAGCATCTCACCCCTGAGTGTTCAGTCATGCATTAGCATTCCTTGAATTGAATTCGCAGCAATAATAGGATTTAAGAAGCAGAAATACCTCTGGAGCCAGTGGAGTAGCTGTTTTTTCTACTCAAATTCTGTGGATTTGCTGTAGAACTGTAGCTTGGAGGTCTGCCTTCTTTCTCTTGAGAGCTGTTCTTCCACAGCGCAAGGGAGGAACGTTTATCCAACCATAGACTCCTTTCTTCCCTTTTTAATGTTTGTTTGTTTAAATACAGTCATATCTGTTGAATTCTCACGTTTAGGAAGAAATACAAACCTTTAGTGTGAGAGTATCACAAGTATACAGATGTTTCTCCGAGGATCAAGTTTCTTCATGTTTTTCCGTGTAAAATACAGTACCCTTTGTATGGGATGTTGCAGAAATGCCAAGAGGTATCGCGGTTCAGTTTTCCTTTGCTGGACTGATAGGAGAGCGAGAGTAGTGCACTTCGGTCCTCCTCGGCTCCGGCAAAGACAGGACGGCACGTGCTTGTGCACGTTTGCCCAGGTCTCTCCTCAGCACGCCGCCTCGTTGGCACCGTCGCGTTGGCGTTGGAGCGGTTTGCTGCGCGCAGCTGGCCAGGAGCGCTCGCCTTGCCGTGACAGGAGTCGTTGGCTGCACCTGTGCGTGCTACCTTGGACTGCACAAACAAGACTCGTTTGGCTTTCACCTTGCAGCCTCACGTCTTAAGTGGGTTTAGGCACCAGAGGTTCTGAAGAGTCTAAAAGTAATTTTTTTTGGTGCCAGCCTAGTGCTGTTTTCCCCCGTTCTGTAGAAGGGAGTCATTAAGAACCCCCGTGTAACTTTCCATATGTGGGTGACACGGCAAGGTGAACCTGTTGCACGAGACTTGATTACAGGCAGAACACGATTATGCTTTAGGCAGATTTAAATATCCATTCTGTGAGGACTGGTAGTACTTTACCTTTAGATAGAAAAAACATGCTTGAAAACTGCAGAGCATAGACCTGGCGTTTCACAAATCCTTATGTTTAGTCGTGTATCCCAAGCGTAACCAGGAACGCTACCACCTTGAGTTCAGCCGGGTTTTACCTCCCGCGGAGGTCACGTCGTTCACTGGTGGCCGCGCGCGTCCCGTGCTGGCGGCGGCACGGGGACCTGGTCTGCTGACACCTGCCTGTGTCCCGCTGGTCCGGACTTTGCTATCAGGAAATGGTCCCGGAGGCAGTTAGTGTATGCAATATTTATTTCAGAATTAAAATGATGAAGAGATGGTTTTGATGTCTCCTACACTCCTAACGAAGTTAGTTTTTAAAGCATTTCCTGAAGTTCTGCTTGTTATGAACATATAACCAGAAGTTCTCAAAGCTCTCTTTGTAGCAGGATACTTAGGGAGCGAGACACCGGGCTGGAGTAACGAACCCGCGGTGTGTGTTCCGGCGCTGGGGGCGCGGTAGCTGCGGTTCCCCCGCGCTTGCGGGGGCTGCTTAACGTGTGGGTTTGTCTGGCAGGCCTGGAACCCGGCTGCAGAGGAGCAGTGCTTCGACCGGTGCCACCGGCTGGGCCAGAACCGGGGTGTCGTTATTACTAAGGTGAGTTTGAGAGATGGTCTGTTTGAACAGTTTTCTGCTTATGAGTAAATAAATAATTTTCCAAGAAGCTTTACTGTATTTTTAAAAGGATTGTGACAACATATGTCTCACCAGTTAACTCCGATTGTGGTATGAAGTTTCAAGTGTGGGCTTTTGATTGTGAGATTTTAGTAAATGTAACGTAACTCCTGTACAACGACTGTGGGAGTGAGCTGTCCCCGCTGAGCTCTCGGCAGGGACGGAGGCGGGGCGGCGCTGCTGCCGCCAGG
>BMBC01013434.1:96743-129102 GCA_014362705.1 Columba janthina nitens
CCGGAGCCCGGCAGGCCGCCTGTCCCCGGAGCCCGGCAGGCCGCCTGTCCCCGGAGCCCGGCACATGTGCAGCTGGGGACGCGGAGGGCAGGTTCCTTCTAATACAAGTACCAAAGGAGGGCGGGATTCTTCCAGTAGGCGTTGCAAAAAATTACAATGCCAAACCTTGTCTTCCATCTGCTTTATAGCCCTTCCCTCTTGTGTTTTCTTTACAAAGTAATAACAAAATAATGTAACTGTGCTTTACGATACTCAGGTTTTTAACTTTTTTTTTTTTTCCCCTGCAATACCTAAATTTCTTATCCTAAAGTTATAATTTAAAAAAAATAAATAGATAAAACCAAAACCAAAACACCACCAACCTTCATCTCAGTGGGGCTTTTCTGTATTTCAGTTCATTGTGAAGGATTCAGTGGAGGAAAATATGCTGAGAATTCAGAACAAGAAGAGGGAACTTGCAGCAGGAGCCTTTGCTACCACAAAGCCTTCAGCAAAGGAAGTAAAACAAACCAAAATTAATGAAATTAAGGCTCTAATTGATGTATAGCTTGTGGTATTTTCAGTTGATAATGTATTTTATATTTTAGTTAATGTTGCTCATCAAGTTACGTCTCATGCAAAGGGTTTTGCTGTCTTTGTGGTCAAAACATAAATGCTTCAAATAAATTGTGAAAACTAATTAGCTCCTAAATGTTAATTTAGAAATGCACAACCTCATCTTGCATTCCTGAAGTCTTAATTTCTTCAAAATGTTGCTTATTATGTACAACGCTTAAGAATACATAAAATCCCTCGAAACGGAAGTGCATGTTCACGCATTTTAACTTGCAAGAACTTAAATAAATATTGTTTTGTCCTTCAGACAAAACCCTGAAAAAACCAATTAGATTAATGTTTCAATCTCAGTGTTTCCTGAGGACCAAACAGATCGCGTGGGTTGTTTTCCAGAAGAGGTGGTCAGTGACCGTTTCACAAGGAATTCTTACTTCCGCAGGTTGTGTTCAAAATGGTGTTCGGTTCAAGATGTAGGGTAGTTTTCTGTTAGAGTAGCGCAGCAGGGAGCTCCTCTGCCGGCAGTGGAGTACCTACAGCTGTAAAACACTTCCTTTTAATATTTTACTTCCCTTAAACAGGATCCCACGGACCTTTGTAAAAGTGAAGGCTTTGTGATTTGGATAAAATGCTAGAATTGCAGGCGTGTATTGATAATATGCTTCCTAGTAATTTCTGTACACACCTGGAACAATATGACTGCGCTACACAGAACGTGACTCACGTGTCAGTGAATCAGGTAGCCCTTGCAAAATAAATTAAAGCAAACAAATGATTGTAACAGCTGGCAGCTTTCTGACAGCCCTCCCGCACTGCCGAGCGCTCTTCAGTCCCACGCGTGTGTCTTAATGCAAAGTCTGCGTGCCTCTTGATTTATGGAGGAGGAATTTGGTAAACTACTCATGCTCACGTCCTGCAAAGTAATAAATAGCACTGAAGAATGTCAGTTCAATATTCAGTGTTCTTTCCATGGACTCGGGTTTTCCCAGCGCTGCGTTCCCTGTGACAGACCTGGAGGCGGAGGCTGCCGCGTTCAGGCCCTGTTTAGATTCTATATTTAGATCAGGAAGTGTATTTGGCAGCAGAGAAATGGAATCTGATTTGCTTCTATTGCCTTTCACCTGTTCCTGTGTCTTAGAATACCAGGCCGCTGGTCATAAGATGAATTGCAAACATAGGAAATGGAAAAGGACTGAGAAATAAAGGCAAGCTGTCCGATATGTGGGGAAGCAGCGAGCCGGTGCGAGGAGTGAGAAGGGAGTTCGTGTGTAACCGGACAAGCCGATGCGGTTTCTGCAGAGCCGGATCTTGGCTATGGAGAGAAGCACGTTTAAGTCTGTTAGAGAAACAATTAAAGCATAAATGATGGAAGACGGCGTGAACTCCAGTAACTAGCTGTCCCTGGAAAGTTGACAAAAGAAAAACCAGAGATAGAGCTGATAACTTTTTTCATAGAGTTTATGTAAGCTAAACTTTCTTGGGTTTTTCTGGTTCGGATTCTGGTGTTTAGAGAGAGGCTGGAGAAAGAATTCCGGGTTACGAATGAGATTTTGCTTTGTCATTCTTTCAGTTTTCCAGGTTAAAATTCCAGGAGGAAGAGCCCATTCCAGCGGCCAGTCCAGCTGCATCACTGCTGTGTTAAAATGCGCTGATGCTTTGTGCAGTGGCTGAGTTATGGCTATGAACAGAATTACTAGTACCAGTTTTGCTCTGCTAGTTGATGGTTTCCGTGTTCCAAAGCCAAAGAACAGCTTCCTGGAGTAAGTACTGAGCTGTGCGGGTAGTTAAGGTCTCTCCCAAGAAAGCTATTAATGTATCCAAGAGAACAGCTAAAGGTCAGAGAGCAGAGCAGCCGTGTCTGAACTGATGGAGCTGTTCGGTTCTCGGGTAGTAAAACCTGCAGTGTTCTGGTTGGTTGGGTCTCTTTGCCCCTGGTGACCTGTCAGTGGGCTGTGGCTGTCCTCGTTCTTGGAGTTTTAGTGGTATGTTGTGTGCACGTTCTAGAAATGAGCTTTTGCAACTGCTAACTTAACATCTTTAATTCCAAAGACTGACTTAGTAGTCTGTCATATAAAATAAAGATATAAATGAAAAAAAATCTTCTAAACTTTAAAGAGTTGCTCTGAGCTGTTGCCATCTAGGGAAACTTAGATTATATGCTTTTTAAGGGCAAATGGAGTTACAATACTGGAGTCACAATAAGGCAGAGCTTTAGTTCAGTTACTGCTTGGAGTACCTGAATTTTAGAGCAGAAAATGGTTTGTTTTCAAGTGACACTATTACAAGGGATAAAACAGGATCTCTGTTTTTCTGCAAAGGCTGCCTGCTGTAATTATGAAGGAAATAGTGGCAGATAACAACATAAAGGTCATTTTATTGAAAATAAACTGCATAGAGTTAGGTATAGCTGTCATACCTTTTGCTTTCCTGAGGCTGTGGGTAAACACTTGACCATAGTATAAGTCACAGAGAATGGTTTTATAGGACAGAATGGTTTTATAGGTTCTTTCTTTACTAACTATATTTGTTAACCAAAAACATGCACCTTTTCATCTTATTCAGCATCTCTCCTTATCACGTAACAAAACTTACATGCTAAACCAAACGTTCAGGTTGGTATCGTCTCATGCTTTTACACGTTCAGTTCTCTCCAACTAAGCTTAAAAAGTAGTAATGTGCCTATTCTCTAGCATTAATACAGACAAGGGGAGCAAAACTAGACTGTTTGGCTGTCTTCAAACGAGGATTTTACCATTTTCCATAGAGCATTTTGTGAGCTTGCAGAACCCCAGTATTTGTTCTTGTTGGATAGAGTATACTTCTGTCAGTGCAGATTGTAACCAGGCATCCCTCCTGCTTTCACACAACTTCAAATTTATCTGTTAAAAAACCCCAACACAGCAAAAGAAAACTCCACGCAGAAAGGGCCAGTTACAACTGGGAGTTCGGATGATGCGTGTTTTCAAATAGCTACAAGCTGCCGTGGTTCGCACCTCATCTTTGGCGTTGTCGCTACACGGTGACCAAGGAATCTTAGAGCAATTCAGTAGTGAAAACAAGTTAAAACAAACTAACTCTCATACTCAGATTATGTCTTCTGCTTTACCAGCAAATTATGAGAGCTCGTTGATGGTTTATTTTACCTCTAGGCCAGAAGTTTAGCACTCACTAGCTTCCTGCAAAAATCCGCCCTTATTAGGAAATAATTAAATGTTTCCTCAGTGTTTCTCGGCTAGTACAGAGTATTGCTGTCAAAGACAACACTAGTTTGGTTCTGCTTAGGCTTTCAGCTGAAGGATGATCTGAAACAGTACAGCCGCTCTGTCTTCAGCATGCCTTTGTTAATGTGGTATTTTTACTGCTTTTCCACGTCTTAGAATACAACGTGTAGCCGGAGTGTGGGAAAAGAAGCACCTTCTTCTACTCTCTGCACACATGGAAAGAGCAGTTTTCCTGATCAGGGTAGGTACAGTCACTTAAGCAGCTGTTTAGTCTTTCTTTGCCAAAACAGCGTCACCGCTCTGTTTACAGACAACGTAAACAATGTACAGGGCTTACGCTGGGGATGGTGTTTCAGTCCCTCTTCCCGCGCTGGTGGTGCGAGCAGCAGGTGCTCCCTGCGCCGCCCTGTCCTGCGCTTGGGGCAGTGCCCTGGACGTCATTACAGAACTAACAGCTGGACGTGCTAATGACAGCTGGAGCAGCATTAGCAGAGCTTAGGGGTTGTAACTGTTGAATATTGTAGTTGGACTGCTTCAGAGCTCCCTCTTGTTTTAAATGTCTCGAGAGTTTAGGGAAGTCAGAAATGCATGACAACTTTTTATTTTTGTTATCAAGTGCAACATTGCAAGTAACAGAAACTCAGGTTGACTAGTCCCGTAGGATACAGAACTGAAAATGCATTCTGCCACGCTGCAGGCACTGTGCGTAAGAACCTGGCCAACACTTCAGTGCAATTGTGACTGGAAGAGCAAAGCAGTGCTATTACTGTTACACCTGTGTGTATCCCAGTGTCGTTAACACATCTATGGTAAAGCAGAATGGCTACCACTCTAGTGTATGAGCAATTCCATGAATTAGATTTTTACATCTAAAACAGCAAGCAAAGGAATCAATGCTAATCACCTTAATGAGGTGAGGTAACAAACCCAGTTTCAAGGGATATTTTGAGCCAATTGATCACAACAGAAGAAAATTTAAGCTGAAAATACCTGGTTTTATCTAGTATGGAGAACTGGAAATTGGGCAGTTATAGGTGGCCCAAGGAATTCTGCTTCCTAGCTTTTGCTCAGTCTTCATCTGTTGCACTGCAGAGGCCTTCAGCCAAGAAGTTTTTCACCAAGCTACTAGCAAGTGTAACTGACCACGATCTACACCTTTCTAGCTGTTAGTTCTGGAACAAGTCCTTGCATCACTGCTGTTTGAGACAGGCACTACTGAAGGTAGGTATCGAGTTTCTTCTTGATGTTGTCAAAGGAATCCACTCCCATATAGTCAGCTTGGCCCTGTTCCCACCGCTCCTTGCGTTCTTCTGAAGATATGGTTGGTAATACTGGTGATGGTGCTGATACTGATATGTGGGACACTGCCTCTGTAACCTCTGCCTAAAAGGAAAGGCAGAGTGAAAATACAGAAATAGGTTGCATAGCTAAACTGAGCAACAGGCTGTTAGAACGGGACAATGAAGTAAAGTTCTCATGCGCAGCAGCAAGCGTTGCCAACGGGCAGGGATGGTGCAGCTTTCCCAGCAAAATAACAGCGGAGTCACGGAAGCTGGCAGGGAGGGCAGCGAAGGAAAAGGAAGTTTAAGTTCTTCATACCTCTCTACAGAAGCCACAAGAGAAAGCCAGAGTATAGACCAAGCCCGATAGCTGCAAATAGTTTATTAGAAAGATGTAAAGTTAAGAAGAGAAAGCACATTTTAGGAGATCAAAGTTGGTCTTAGAAAGGTTGAGAACTTAAACTGGCCCATGTAAGACTATAAGGTCTGCAGTCAGATGCGAGCTGCTAAGCTCGGAATGAGAACTAGAGCCAGAAGCAGCTCTTTGGCTTTGGTAAGTACAGGGATTCATCGCTGCTCATCTACAGAAGTTTCTTTCTCTGGGTATCCTAGGCTTACCTAGATCTGTTTCACCATGCAAGATCTGCGTGTGCGTACTGCACGCTGACCTGAACTGGGGTTCTTCTGCCTGAGAACCTCATCAGCTGCAGCACATGGGGAGTTAGGGCCCTTCTCTGCCTCTGTGACAGAACTTCCTACAGCAGTTTCTGGTGCA
The DNA here is from genome assembly GCA_014362705.1 of Columba janthina nitens. Lineage (NCBI taxonomy): Eukaryota > Metazoa > Chordata > Aves > Columbiformes > Columbidae > Columba > Columba janthina. The sequence continues at coordinate 102,572 of BMBC01013434.1, forward strand.
CCGTTAGCCACTTACACCGTTAGGCAAGCAGACAGCTATGTTCACAACCACTCTATAGCATGCTTCCATTCTGTAGTGTTATTTATTCCAAGCTTAAAAGAACACAACCAAAAAACCCTGCATCTCACAAACTAAGCCACACCTGTGCTCCAAGTTGGACAGAGGAAAGGGAAAATCGGTGAAATGGTAAAGAACCTGTCACCCATACTTCAGTTTGTACAAGAATATTAAAGCACATACCATGTTTCCACCTGTAGTAGCTTCTTTAACAATTCCGTGCTGTTCTAGTAGTGGCAAAACGTTTACTGTGTAGGTGTCCCACCACATGTTGAGGAATTCTGGGTGAACTATTTTAGGGTCATCCACATTGCCTTTTATGCTTTTTGTTCTGGAGTCGTATGTGTAGTTCCATGGCTTTGTGCTTCCCAGGAAATGCACCACTTTAGTATTTGCACCGAACCTGTTGGACAGAAGAAGTCAGAACCGCAGGCCACGCAGGGGTCCAGAAAACAAGAGTTTTGACTGGCAGACCTATTATTTTTAGCCTGCAGTTTTTGTGGGTGTCCAGAAAACAGAAATATGAATATATTTAGGACGCTAAACGATCAAACTGCCAATGCCTATTGGGACTGAAAGCATTGCAATACGACAGAAAAAATGCAAATGGAATTCTACATTACACTAGTCAGAATACAGCCAAAACCTAATGGTCTGGGCTATTTAAGTACTTACAGCCAACTCAAGTCTTTAGGTAGAATGATGTCCATAGCTCAGGAGAGAGCAGTCTCAAGCAGCCGTTGCAATCGGAACTGGTTTTAAAAGTGAAAAAGATTCTGCTCCAAAGTCAGTGATCCAGACAGTTAGGCATTGCAAGCATTACGTAGAGAAGGGTCAGCGTTAGGACTCGGTTACCCTTTCAGTTACAGCCCTATAGGAAAGGGTCACTGGAGGCCCGGCCGCAGGACTGTGTCCTGCAGAATCACGTTTTGTCCCTGAGGCATTAAGAGGACTTCCGGCACGGGTGCAGCAGGGTCTTGCTACAAAAGCAACCGTTATTTTCTAAATAACTTCATTTTAGTCATTGGTGGATGTTGGGAGTTGTGGTGGTGGGTTTGTTTATTTTAAAAACTATTTTAACTCCATTTTCAATATGGATTTCTAGCTTTGTCCCAAATATTACCAGTATGTTATTTTTAAGAACTCCCTTTGGAAGTAAAGAACCTGACACTAAAAGAGGCGGCATTAATTCTGTCCTCTGGTTCCAGAACTAGAGTTCAGCTGGAGTCAGTTTTGTGAACCAGTAGTTCAAGTCTCTCTAATAGCGACTGTCTCCCCTAGTTCAGTTTGCATCATATTGGGATGTGATCTCAGTGTAATGTGATTAAAATAGACAATAATGCCAAGCTAGTTTGTCTAACACTTTGTTAAGCACACACTGGTCATTTTTACCCAGACTCGGATGTTTAAGGAGTTTTACATATGATTCTATGCAGATGTGTTTCAAAACTTCATAATATTCAGAACAAGGCAGAGTGCATTGGGGTGGAGGTTCTTCTACTACTGTACTGTACTTCAATATTCACGTTTAATATTTGGAACACAACTGATCTTACTGCACAATGAAAACCTGTGCATGTGTGAAACAAGGTCCAGTATCTGCAGTAATTGCAAGAAAAAAGCGAACATGTCTTTAGCAGGTCAGTTCCTGGGCTTTAACTTTAAACTCCATGTCAGGACTCGGCATTACCTGCCACAGCACTTTTTAACAGCCTGAGCTTTCCTCACCTTGGGCTGCTGCTGTTCTGAGGAAACCTGTCATTGTTCAAAAATCAAGGCTATTTTAGCCAGAGAATGCCTAAGAAGTGTTATATTACACTTGGTGCAAATGGAAAAGCATATTCTTAGTGCTCTGGGCACTTAGGGCCTGTACAGCAGCTGACAGATGCCAAGCTTCTACCGTGTTTTCAATATCTGCTTTCTAGATACTTTCTAGATATGTAACACTTTATTTTAACGTTTAAGCTCAACTGTTAGGAAGCTTTATGTCCACACTGGCCTCAGCAACTAATCTGTCTTTCCCCATCTCCCAGAAAAGTCCTTCATCAATGTTTTGAAGTTACAGAGCATTTGTCATGAATTGGCATTTTCCTTTGGAAAAAGGATTACTGAGACTGCTGTGAAATCCAGTCTCGCTGTACAAAGCTGCGAAAAACTTAGCTATTGATGTCAGGAGGTTTAAATTTCACTTTATTCCAACTGCTGATTATCAGAAGTGCAGCTGCTGATCTAACCAAGGGAAATTGTTCCACCAGCCGAGCAGGTCGTGCGACTTCAGAGGCTGCGCTTCCAGCGTTCTGCGTTGGGGGGTCTGCTGGGGCCAGTCAGGCAGCTGATTCGACCGGGCACATGGAATCCTGTCAGGACCCCCAGATCCTGTCAGTCTTTTGTGGCAACACGGTCATTTGCAAATTTAAGGTCATGTGAGTAACAACCAGCGGCCTCAGAACCAGGACATAGTTTACAATAGCTGTTTGCCTATCAAACGCTGCCCAACTACTTAGTCATTCTTAGGCTTGCATATATTTCTTTAAATAAGTGTTCCACTTTTAGCATGACAGGATTTCAAATCACAAGACATAGCTTGATCTTGAGCCAGCAACAGTCCTGCTTATGCGAGCTGCTGCTTCAGACACTGGTAGCCTGATGTCACTCGGAGATCAGATTGTTTTTACGCAGTTGGGACTTTCCCACCCCCCCCAGCTTCTGCTGCTCTTCATGAATAAGAGTTTCTGTGTAACATTTCAGCTTCCCCTGCTTGCTCCTGTTTATGATAACTCTTGAACGGTTTACTCGCGTGCCAGATCTACTGCGGCTGGGGAGAATGTAGCAGTTTTCCTGATACAGGAAACGTGCGGTGCTGTGGTGCTTGGCTGCAGTTTTGTTCTATCCTGCTGCTACTTAGGGAACTGTCTAAAGTCTAGGAAGACTGCTGAGAGACAATTCTAGCTTTATATGACCCTTTGTTCACCATGTTTATTTGGATGGCATAGACTGATTAGATGAACTGTAACAACTGGTTCTAAAAATACCGAGTAATTGGTACAAGGAAAGGGTCGGTGTCTAGGTGGTAACAATACCACCGGCGACGGGCTGAAGTAGACAGCACCATAGCGGAGAATGGTTCTTCCTTTGCAGTTGACCTGTCTAACGTGCTTACTCTAAACAAACCTCAGTGTTACCGCCAGGGATAAATGGCTTAAGCTACAGATAGAGCTTTTTCTCTGCATTTACCATAAGACAATTTATTTAACTAGCATTAATTCAACTTTTTTTTTTAAAGAAAGGAAACTATTATACCTTCTTTTATTGACAGTAATGGTCTCCCTTGAGAAAAACTGGTTAAGTTCACATTGTGCATGTTCATTCTGCTAAAATAAATTAGCTTATATAAGCTCTGCAAGTCTTCTTAGAATGTTGAACTTACGCTTTAAATGCTGGAAGGTAGGAATATACAGAAGTACTGCTCAAATTATAAATAAATGGTAGATGTTTGCTCATGTCTGTTGTTGCCCAGCTGCTGAAGAAGGTGTTTAATAACCCCTGATCTGCACCTGAAAGAGAACACATTAATAGTCTATAAGCATCAGAGAGCTGTTCTACAGTTTTTTTCAGTCACTTCACTAATTAAGAGTCAGTAGTGCAGTTGTCACGTCCAGTAGGAGTTTGGCACAGAGCCCTGGAGTTCTATTTGTGAACAACCCTCTAGCCCTTGCAGCCTTGGAAAATCCAACAAATGCAGCGGCTGACAGTGCGTGTGGGGTTACTGCTGCTAAGAGGAAGCAAGCTGCTCGCAAACCCTGCCACTCGCAGTTCTGCCGGTTGTTCAAGCTGTGTAAGGCAGCAAGAAACAGGACTTGACAGCTGGGTACTGTTGCTTCAGGAAAGCTGTAGCTCAGAAGATCAAGTGCCAACAAGTAGTTTTATTTTATTGTGCTTACAGATGTATGACCAACATCTCAATGCCAGAGTTACGGTATCAATGGTCTGTTAAACCTGCAGCCCTGGATGCATTGACCACACTGATCTGGCAAGAAAAGCACATTCAGTCTTGGTGACAACTCTATAAAGCGCCATTACGTCCCTTAACAGGCAACAGGTGTTCCTAGTTCTGCACTGAAAAGCTGCTGACTAACAATGTAAGTTGTGGCCAGACGGGCTGCGTTGGGGGGATCACCTCTTAGCTCGCAAGCAGAGGCTGTAAGGAGGTCAAACGAGTCTGAAGTGGTTTGGTATGTCAGTAGTAGAGCAGCTCTGAAAAAACAAACAAAAAAAGCCTCTGGCCCAAAGCAGACTAGTTTATAAGCAGCTACTGAGAAGTAAAAACTGCTTATTTATATCCATTCATTCCTAATTGCAGTGAACATACTCAGTCTTGAAGTGTTAATAGTTCCTCTTATGAAGGAGATTGAAGGCAGTCCCTGACCTTTCCTTCACTGTCTTCCCTTCACCTGTAACTGCTTTCACAAGTAGCACCGCTGAAGAGCAGGTAAATGGATAGCTTAGTTAGAAAAGAGACAATGTTTTAATCTTCAATTTTCTAAAGCATTCAGTCTCTGCTGACTCAGGAATTGCTTTTTATTGGGCTATGATTAGATTTGGAACAGGACTAAGGTTTACAGTCTCCTTGATGTTTGATCAGAACTTGCTTTTTGTGCTGAAGTATCCAGGCGCTGGGCACGAACTCACCGTGCAGCGGTGCACGGGCAGAGCCGCCACGCGCGCCGCCGGCAGCACGCGCGGAGCGAGAGCGCGCCTGGAGGCTCAGCCCGGCAACCTCAAACCTCTTCTGCCCCTCGAGGCATCGGGGAAGGAAAGCAATCTGAAGTTGTGCCCGTCACAGAGGACAGAGTCAAAGAAACCAGGCGACTCCCCTGGTCTTTACTCAGCTCTTCCTTTTTAATGTCTAACTTAATGCTGCTTTAAGAATGCTTATGTAAATGGTGAGATCTTCTAGGAAAGAAGAAAGTGTGGGATGCCTTCAGAATAGGCGGCTCGTAGCTGAAGAGGCAGCGACAATATATTTCATGTATTCTACAGGGCTTTCTCTCAGATTTCTTACATACTTGGCTTTTTTTCAGATTGCATGTATTTTTGCCAAAGCAGCCACTGAAAGCTGCATTTATTTGTCCTAGTCCAGACCCCAACGGTAGTTTTGTATAAACTGCACCTTGGCCATAAGATGAAAGAATCAGGTAGTAGTTACGTCAGCTATACATACAGTGTTGCTGCATTATATCTTTATATGTAAAAATAACCATTTTAAACCCCAGCAGATTATTGAAGCAATAGCAATGTTCTTAATGTATCAGTGCTACCAGATTTCTGTTAAAACCAAACTTTTTCCCTCCACTACTTTTAGATGGTACCTAGAATGACTGCATGACATATTCCTCGTTATCTGGAAAGGTAAAGTAGCCATCACGCTGCCGTTTCTGGACAGCAGCATTACATGGGAGGCACCTCTCCACTGTTACAAACAGTGAATACTCTGGAAAGTCTGCATTTCCTAGTTACTACTACTGGAAATGGGGTGCTTAGACTTCAGCTGTGCACAGCTGGGTAGCTTGTTGAGTCCGCATCCCTGCGTCCTGTTGAGGGCAGTGACCCTTTACAGGTGTTTCTCTTACAAAGTTTCCTAGGAACTTTTTTAATGGCTGGATCAATTTAAGTCTAAATCCCCTTTCTCCCCACCAAGTTCATGAGCTCAGCAGCAGCTTATGCAGGTGGCAGAATGCGCCAAGGTCTCTGCTCAGATCAGTGCTACCATTTAATAAAAAATAAATACATTTTAAAGCTGATGTACAAATTAGTTCTAGAAATTTGGTACCTAAACCATTAACCCACCGTTTTTGCTGTTAAGACCCACAACAATTGCTTCATGTTTAGGACACCGAGGAAGTTTTACTGTTGTGCTTTAGCCACCAAGTCTCGGGTGTTCCTGGAGCTACTCAACCGTCAGTTTGCACAACGATGCACCTGCATCTGGGCATTTCAGGTGTCGGGTTTTGAGGGGGGGGTTGTTTGTTTGGTTTGGTTTTGGTGGCAGGTTTTTTTTGGTTTGGTGGTGGGGTTTTTTGTGTGTGGCTTTTTGTTTGCTTTGGTTTTTTGAGTGTTTTGGGGTTTTGGGGGAGGGTTGGGGGTTTATTTTGCGTCGTCGTTGTTTTTTAATGCAACAATTCAGTACTATGCTACAGCTTTTGCTATAGCTGGTGATCAATTTACAGCCAACATTTGAGAGCACTCCCAAAGCTACCAACTGCTACCTGCCGGGATGAGCTACAGACTCTTCGTTACTCCGCAGTGCTCATTTCCACTGGAGTTCATTCATATGGTAGCATTAGCATCCAGCTGTGACTCATATTCTTTGAGAGGCCACACACAGGAGTCCCCACAGAAACAGGGATTGTTCTGCAGACTAAGAGCACCATCTACCATTTTTTGCTTTTTACAAGTGCTGAAAGGTAAGTCGATGGGTTGGCTAATGACCTCCTGTTAAGAGTTCCTTTCATGGTCTTGTTTATGAAGTTTTCTGTAGCTTTTTCAGTTACTAAATTTCATTATCTGACTGCTGCAGCACAAAACAAAGTGACAGTCATTGAGAAGCCTTTAACTGTGGCAGTTTTCAAGCACTGTGTGCAACGGCAGTAGATTTAGGAGACTTACAGGGCAGCAGACCTTGGCGCCTCAAGCTGAGATCTGGCACAGTGGCCAGTCCCAAGTGACCTATGGTGGGATCAGCCATGGCTACGTGCACTTGATATTGGGAAACAGACGGTCACCACCCTATAGTGACAGGAAGCTATCACGTAGCAGATGAAGAGAGAGTTGCATCTTCAAATGCTTTTTCTCTGAAGCTGCACTCAGTGCTATTTTTTCCACAGCAGTTAGAGTTAGCATAGAACGTTCAGGCTCCGGGTGTTCGGAACGCGTGAAGCATAGCACCGCCGTTTCACTTGCCAGTGCTTGCTACACCCTAAAGATCTCGTTACACAATTCTACATTGCTAATGCCTACAGCTGCTAGTTTGGAGGCCAAACTCTTTGGTTTTTTTAATTCACAAAGTCTGAAAAGAATAGTTTTACTATGTATTGTAATGACAGCCTCCGTTGTGAGAAGGATAAACTTTTATATAGTTAAACTGAGTTCAGAATTCTATCAGAGTTTGTATGACATGTATGTAGTTACTGAGCCATCCCAACCACTATTTCCATTCTGCTCTAACTTATATTGAAATGCAAATTAATACATACCATCAAAGCTGCCTTTCTCTGTAGCGAACTGCAACAGCTGATTGTACGTTTCAATGGAAGGTCGGTAAACAAAAACGCCAGAATTAAAACAGTCAGGCCAGCCTGGATCTGGTGCTGCAGACAGCTCTTCTCTCTCAAAAAGCTCATCAATATTTGACAAAACCTGGTTGTAAAGGGGGTAAAAAAAAAAAAAAAAAAATCATTTTTAGGTTAGGAATTGGGGTATTGTTTTATAGGATTTTGACATCCACCTTAAGACATGTAAGTTCTTATCTTCTTTAAGACAAAGGCATTGATATAATACCTTCTGGAGATGGTCACCACAGACTACGTTACATGTATTTTTAGAGTTACTAGTCCAAAAAGGCCTGTATTACCTCTCCTCTTGAAAACAAACAAAAACCAGACTGCACAACAGCAGCAGCCCCTTCCACCCACAGCACCAGAAACAGCCCAGAAAAACAAAATGCAGCGACCCCCATCCCAGGTCACCAAGAGGTGCCATGAGACGTGACCACATACCATTGTGTCTGCGTCCATGAAAACACATTTTGAAAACTGTGTCAGTTCCCAGCAGTGCAGCTTTGTTAGTGTGACGCCCAGCTCGGGTCTCTTCATCAGCGCCAAGTGCGCCGAATCCCCACTGTCCAACACGTTCACTAATACAACTTCATCGAAGACTTTTTCCAGCACCCTCCTGGGGAAAGAGTCAATTGCCAAGATACAGTTCTGTTGTTATTGCAGCACCAGAGCAGGTGACAGACTCCATAAAGAGAAGTGACACGAGCGGGAACCTGGCAGTATTTCTTACGCCATCAGTAAGTGGGGAACAAAGATGTTTGTTTGGGTTTTTCTTCCTCTGCAAACAGGTCTTTAGTTGGCATTGCTATCAAGTCCAGTAGGTCATGGCTATATAGTACCAACTTTCTACATAGCTTTTTTCAGCCACTCTTGTTGGCAAATTAACAGCCTACTTTGAGCAGGCAATCAAGAAATGGGAAGCTGTCAGAGTAGCTTCAGCAGGACAGTAGCTGAATCCTAAACAGTTGAAACAGAAGTTTATGCAGTAGTTACAACAACATTTTTCTGGATTTGTGATTGTTAGGGACACCTGACTAGACCCAGTTGCTGAAACTTTCTTTATTCCATGCAGCTGTGAAGACTCACGGACGGCTGTGGGTACAGCAGCGTCTTGACCCAGCATCATGTTCAGCTCAGAACGGCAATTAAACTTTCAGACCTTGTGGTGAAAATTTGTGGCAGATATCCAACCCTTGTTTTACTATCTGTAAAGCATTACTATTAGTTTAAGAGAGGTTAGGGAGTTCATGCTGCTTAAGATATGAAGCATCAGTAAAGTCTTGCTATTCTACAGTGTATCTTGAATGCTCAGCACTAATCAGTACAATTTGAGCCGCAAATCTTGCAAATGAGCTTGAGAGCTCTGCCTTGTAGGTCTGTCTTTATACTGACAGTTTGGTATGGACAGTTGTTCTGAACTTAAGGCATCCCTTGTTAGCAGGTTCCAGTCACAGCACCAGGTCGGTATGGCTGGCCTGAGGGCATGGTGCTGGCTGGCACCAGCACATGCGCACTCACCTAATGGGCTAGCATGAACGTTCCTGTGTGTAACATCTTTATATTGATAAGGCTGTTATGCTGCCAGGAGACTCCAGGGAGAGTCACTCCATTTATTACTGAGCCACTTCTGTCTCTATAAATTGAGAGATCCTTTCAGAGGAACTCCCCTATGTAGAGAATCTTGTTATTCAGGTAGCTATTCAGTTAACTGGTTTTTTACCCTCCTCTTACTTGTAGAAAGAGCAGCCAGTCCGCTCCACACTGAGACTACTCTAGAGAAGCTGTAGGAAGCAGCTGCCTGGTAATTTCATTTGCTGTACTGTGGTGACCAGGTGAGATGCTTCTGTTGATTTGACATACTTGGTGCTACTTTAGTTCTGCTCATTTTCTTCTCTCGTTTGATGTCTGCTAGATTTCAAGAGAGCTTGTGTTACATTATGTCAATCAGGAACGCTTCTGCAACACAAATAAATACCAATCCCCTAACTCCCACCTCCACATGCATGCACACAGCACTAATGAACACACAGGCAACGTTGTGTTGTTGGACAGTTCTAAGCAGGACTACGAAAGAGTGGAGATCCAGTTGAAATACCAGTATCAAGTCACAGTTTAGTGCTATAACTGCAGAGTATCGGTTAACTCATCATAGAGGGAGAAAAAAAAGCAAAAAAACCCACCACCACCAAACCACCCAAACACCACATTTTCATGTGTGAAGAACTTACAGAACTCCAGATAGTATATTAAGTTCAATTCTGCAAAGTTTTTGGAAGGTTACTATTAAGGAATTTAACTTCCATTTTTTCAGCCTTTGCATCAGGAGGAACTGTGGCAGTCTGAGTTCTGTGGGTGGCCTTACCTCATCAGATCTGAGACTTGAGGCGTTATGAGCGCAGTCAGCTTCCTTGTCGTTCTGTACTGCTGCAAGGATGAGCCGAGTACCAGTGCTCCTTTCACGTAGGAGTCATTTGTGGCTAAAGTCACAAAAGACTGGTCTGGAAGAGAGGAACTCGGCCAAGTCAGCATGATCCACTGCTTTATTCTGAGACAGAGATACCAGAAACCTAGTACTGTTAGGTGATGGTGCTGTGAGACCTCCGCGATGTGCCATCTAACTCTGCATATAGGGCCTGCCTGCGCGGCTGAATGAAGCAGGTTATATTTGCATAGCTACACTTGCTATCAGTAACTTGGCCTATGGCAAATACAATTAAAAGAAAAAAAAAAACAACAAACACAACTGTTGCAAGAGAAAACAAGTTCTAGTTTGTCCACAGGTAAAATAAGTCATACCAAATGTTAGAGACAATCCAAAAGGTCTAAAGAGCCTTATTTTAGCCATTAATATACTGGTTTTAAGCTACGAGTACTGGGAGTCAGTGAGGTTGCATTTGGTCTAAAGTTAGTAGAATTTTGTAGAGTTACTCAAGGTTCAGCTCTCAACCCTGAGGTTAGAGCAGCATAAAAGTTACATTTCATTTTCAAATGAAAAACAGCATTCAATTAGATCTTGAACAGCAGCATTAAGTTTTGCTAGCTCAGGATTTTGCAGATGAGTTGTTCTGCAGCCCATGGTTGCAGCTGTGTCACAAGAATGCAAGATTTAAATGGGAAGTGACTGGCAATACGATAAGCAATTTAAGACTTGCAGCAACGGATTTTGCTCTTCAAGCAAAAAGAGGTACGGTTGGGTTGTTACTATAATCTGCTCCAGCTGGATCTTAAAAATAGATTGATAATGACTTTGTCATATACAGCTTATTGAGGCCATATAGTACAAGCTTTGCATTCTTTCAATTGTCATGTTGGTTTAAACTGCCAGGGTGGGACTGACAAAAGCAAACAAGTAGCTTCTAAACTTCTTCAGCTATTGTCATGTAGTGCTCCTTTCCCAGCACTTACAAAGAAGTGTGCTCTTTTCTACCAAACTATTTTTGACACCATCCACAAAACAATTTCTTCCTAAGAATTTCAAGAGTAGATTTTCACATCCGAGTTTATTTTAGCAACTGTGACTTCTGTTCTTTACAGAAGATTTTTACTAGGTTAGACCAGGATTGAGAGTGAGGGCTCTGGGTGCGTAGAGGCTTACTGTCCGGTCTAGCAGATCAAGTACTGACTGCTCTGCTTTCAGAGGGCTTGTTGTTTGGTACATCTCCTCAGCCCGTGAGACAGTCATCATCACTATCTTTTCAAATTAATACCATCTTAATAGTTGGTGGAAAGTCATATACCATAATTGTTGATACATTCTGCAAACCTGGTTTGCAAGCTCTACAGGGCAGCTACAAAACCTTCTATTTTGCTTAGCAGCAAAACCAACTAGTCCTAAGGGATTAAGATTATAGTGGTCAATTACAAAGTTCAAAAAAAGGCTCTATAATGCTAGGAATAAAGATTTCTTTTCAGTCCACGTTAGCTACAAATGTGTAATAGTTCGTATAATTTGGCTCTACAAAACAATTTTGTTTCTTTGAAGCTTTACAAGTGGCAAGTGTGTAGCATTTTAAGTGGTGTGAACATCCTCCTAATAGGGCAACTTTTTTCATTACTCAATGTTACCCCTGGACTGCTCAATAAATAAAAGCCTATCACTCTATTCTGACAGACAGCTCACTGAAAATCCGGTGTAGACAAAGTGGGATTGTGCCCAACATTCATCTGGACGGTGCTGTGGGGTATTTTTTGTTGTTGTTTTGATTTTGTTTTCCAGCAGCATCAGACTAATTCTTCAAGTGACCTTGGCACTGCAAGACTAGTCTTGTTCATTGAATTGTTAGTGGGACGCTTCTACTGTGTGTCCTCACGTTACTGGAAATGAGTATTCTTACACTGAAGTCTTTGAGACATAAAGTCAATCCAATGATGGAGTGAAGGCTGAGGAGCCTCCTCTTCATCCTGCCTGCAGCAGGAAGCTCCAGCCGCTTGACAGGAGGATACAGGATACGCTGAAGTCAGTACAGCTTTCCAAAGTTTCGAATAAACTATGTTCTGTTTCATACCTTCTCTAAAGTACATCCAGGCACGTTATGAATGAGTCCATACTATAAACTGGGCAAGACCAGTTGCTGCTTAATGCAGAAGTCACATCTGCAGGAGAGGTTCTCAGGGACACGGATTGGTGCTGGAGTTGGGTTATGGTTGGACTTGAATGATCCTGAGGTTCTCTGCCAACTGAAATGATTCTATGATCCTACCTAAACCACCAGTATTTCAGTTGTGTGGGTGTCCCTGTCCCCTCCCCCGTTCCATCTCTGTAAATGTTTCCTCCACAGCAGGTTACGTGCACACGGTGGTCACTGTTACCCCTGAAACATCCTGAACTAATTAGTAACAGTGTGGCTGCGAAAACACAGACAAGGTGAGACAGTTGTACGGCTTTATAATTGGCTTTTCCTGGCAAACCCGAGCTGCTCCAGAGCCGCGGTCTGCGCAGTTCACGGGTACAGCGCCGGTACGCGGGTGCTTGCACAGCGCGCAGCCCTCGCGGGCGCCCGCGCTCCGAGCGCTGTCCCGGCGGACAGCGTGCACAGGGGACCGCGCTGCTTGGCCCTCGGGTTTTGGGACTTTACCTGGAAGCATTTTCAAAAGCACAGACAGAGTTTTCCTGTTCCCCTGTTCTTTGAGGAAGGTGCTAGTTACCTAATTCCTTGTTTGAGAGCAGGATTCCTAAAGTGACAGGAGCATCTATTCAAGACTTGCATCGCGAGGCAGAGCTCCAGACCTCGGGCACCCTTCCGGATCTGACAGGGAAACCGACTGCAGGGGCAGCTGCAGCTGAGGCAGGAGCCGGGCAGACAGAAAACGCAGGCAGGCCGGGAGGGGCGGCAGGGCACGGCAGCTCTGAAGCGCACACGAGTCAGACGCTTTCGCTGGCGCCCCGGGGGCGGGCCGGGCTTTGTCCTGCGAGCCGCTGCGGGCCTGTGGTGGCCCCTCCGCGCCCCCCCGCTCCCCCCGCCCCTCCCGCCGGGAACAGCCCGGGGCGGGACGGGGCCGGCCGGCGCGAGGCCGGACCGCGAGCGGCCGCGGTGCCGCCGGTGGCGCGCGGGACGGGCCCCCCCCCGCGCAGCCCCATCCCCCGCCGCCGGCAGCGGCCGCCTAAAAATAGGCGCGCGCGGCGGCTCCGCGAGCGCGGCCCGCGCCGCCAGCAGCCCCCGCGCCCCGCGCCCGCGCAGGAGTGGCCGCGCGCACTGACCTGCCATGGCGGCGGCTCCGCGGATCGGCTGGGGCTGCGCCGGCGGCCGCGCTCCCGCGCCGCGCCGAGGCCGCCGCTTATATAGGGGCGGGGCCACGCGCCAGGCGCCTTTGGCCGGCGGCGGAGGCCCCGCCCCGAGGGATCCCCGCGGCGGCGCGGGGCGGGGTCTCCGCCATGGCCGGCTCGGGGGGCCGCACGTCACCGCTGCTCCGCGCGCGGGGGCCCGCGGGGCTCGGCGGCGGCGGGACCCGGGGCCGCGCCGCGGGGCCTCGTGGCTCCGGGGGCCTCGTGGGCCGAGCAGAGCTCGCCGGCGGGTGCCGGGGCAGCCCCTGGGGCTCGGGCGGGCAGCGGTCGCCGGGCCCCGCGGGTGGAACCGCGCTGGCCTGGAGCCGCCTGCAGCTGCGGGAGCGCGGGGGCAGCGTGTGCGCTGCAGGCGCCCCGTCCCGCAGCCGCGTCGGGGCGGTGCGGCTGCTGGGGAGCCAACCGGGAACCTGTGCGGAATGGCCGGTGGCCGGTGCCTCCGCGGTGCCGCAGCCCGGCTGCGGGGCTCGGGGGGGCGGCTGTTGGTGTCGCGGCGTTGCGGGCCGCTCGGCGGGATTGCTGCCAGGGCTGTGGGGTGGCACGAGAGGTGCGAGGCCAAAACCGTCACGTCTGTTAGGACAGCATCTCTGGTGCTGTTGGTGACGCTGGGCACCTCTGGGGAGCGCGTGTCAGCCAGTGACATGAGGAATTATGCCCATACTTAGATATTTTATTTATGATTCTGTTTCAGTCCTTGGATAAATTTAAGCTGTACCTTTCCAGGAACATAGGAAGGGCGCTAATAAGTTTCTTGTGCTCTTTATCACCCTTCTAAGTATTATGAATATGGAGACTTTAGTACAGGTCCTTTGTTACTTATATGATACTCTGTCTACTCGTCAAAACTGAGCAATCAAAGATGAACAAATAGTGAAAGGTAGAGATACATAAGATACCCTAACCAAAGCAATGAGTTAGCCCAAAGAATCACAGACTGGTAGAAGTCGGAAAGCTCTGTGTCCTGTCTGGTCCCAGCCCTGCTCCAGCAGGGTCACCACAGCCCTGTGTCCCGGGGACGCCCCAAGGATGGAGACTCCAGCAGCTCCCCGGGCAGCCTGTGCAGCGCCCGGGCACCTCCCGGGGAGCACGTGTGTCCTGCTGTGCGGAGGGACCCTCCTGGGTGCGCGGTGCCTGTGTCCCTGCCGCTCCGCAGGTGCGGACGCAGTGCTGAGACGGCCCAGCCTGCTCTCCCAGGCCGCACGGTCCCGGCTGCCCCAGCCGGTCCTCGGCTTTTTTGTCCCCTCATCGTCCTCGTGGCCCTTTGCTGGGCTCTGCCCAGTGTGACCGTGTCTCTCCGGTGCTGGGGTGCCCAGCCCTGGACACCGTCCTGGCCTCCCCAGCAGAGTGGATGGACGGATGGATACCCTCTCTGCTGGTGTGGCCTCCCCAGCAGAGCAGAGGGACGGACGGACAGATGGATGGATGCCCTCCCTGCCGCTGCTGCCAGGCTTGGCCTCCTGCCACCCAGGACACCAGTCGTCTCTGCAGCAAGGCCACACTGCTGGCTCATGTTCAATTTGGTGTCCACAAGGCAATCCATTGTCTTCCTGCAGACAATGACCTCTACCTGCCTTTTCACCAGAATGAACTGAGGAAAGTCTGTTAGGAAGGGGATTTCTTTCTAACCTGAAATGGCAAATGTTTTTTTTTTTACTGAAAGGATTAAAAAACTAAACAAACTCTCAATACAAACTGATGAAAAAAGAACATTCCACCTCTAAATTCCCTGTTGTAGGAAGTGATATTTGAGCTGAGACAATTTTTTTAGACCTGTTTTAAAATCAAATTACATACTTTTAAAAATACCAAAATCAGGTAAGTACTTGACCAACAGCAACAAAAAACCTTTTTAGAGCGTACCAGTAGTTCATAAAACATCACGTGCATGCAAATGTGCAAATCATAATTATAGGCAATGCCAGTAATGTGGTGTGTCAGTAGGAATTACTAAATTTTCTGGTGTGCAGCCCTTTTTCAGGTCTCCGCTGCTCTGACAGACTTTCTCTGATAGTGCTGAGCACGGTTTGTGTCTGTCTCAGATTGAAGTTTTGAGAAGTTTTTAGCCAGCACATTTCAGCTGTGTCTAGCTTGTTGCTTTGCCAAGTTTTTGATAGAAAACAATAGAATGGCCGGTGTTGTGGTTGCCCTCCCCCCGCTCCTCCCCACCCCCTCCTCCCACCACCTCCTTTGTGTTGTGTTACAGTGCAGAGAAAGAGCATCTTTCCTTCTGGTTTCCACGTTAAAAACAAGCAATCCCAACAAAGCCCTAGGTTGGTCGATGTTAGGCGTAGAAGTGTGACAGAGAAGGGCTCCTTCACCCGTTTGCACATGCTTGTTTGAGACTTTTCAGACGTCAGTGGCTGTGAAACCTCCAGCTCCCGTGTGACCAGATTGCACATCCCCACTCCCGTGCCCCTGTGCTGACCGGTTACTCTCCTTTCCCCGCAGCCTGGAGGGGAAAACTCACTGGAAGAACCGGCGAGATGATCAGGTGTCCGCTGGCTTCCAGATCGAAGAGAAGAAAAGATCCCGTGACACGAGCATAGGAGGCAAAAAGCCAAGGAAAAAGAGAGGAACGCTTGGGACAGGCTGTCGTGACGCGAAGGCTGAGCTGGGAAAGCATCCAAACCCAGGACAAGGTAAGAAAGAAAAAGTGCTTTGCCTCAATTTTGATGGAAGAGGCTAAATTTAAGACTAAGCGAAAGATAAATATATGAGGACGGGAGCTGGCCAGGGAAACTGTTACATGCCAACACACACCACAGGACTTGATAAAAGCCTGGTGAGGAGGAAGAAGGAATAGGTATCCAGGATAAAGAGACAGCGTTCAGAAGGAATGGACGTAGCAGCTCTTCAGGTGAACACTGGTGCTCTGAACAAGAGCCAGGTCCCGTGGAAAATGAACCCGTGACCAGGCAATTAAAAATTACACCACAATGCGTGTCATGGAAGTCAAATTGCCATTGCACGTTATAGACCTTCCTGCTTTTGACTATGGAGCAATACTGTTACTTTAGTAGGAGCTTCTCTATAACTTAAGTGAAAAGACATTTCAAAACACCAGATACAAAGAAGTAGCTTTGAAATCTATTCGGGATTTATATAGCAGCAACAGCAACTGCCACCCTGTAAATGGACTGTGTTAACTGTAAACTTCTAAACTGCTTAAGTAGCCGTTTACACTTAAACTGTATAATTTTGCAAATGTGCACAGTGAGTCCAACCATTACATTAATAAAACATTGTAGGGAAAGTTTCAGAATAAAACATCAGTTCTGTCTCTGCAAAATCTGGAGGAAAAAAGAAAGAGGGTTGACTCTGTGTGTTCAGTCCACGTTTGAAGTACCGGAAAGTTTTACAACACTGCAGCTGAAAGAGTAATCTGTCTGGTTAGGAAAGAGACACGTCGTGTAGTGCATAGCTGGATATGTAGAAATAATATATCCTGATTTAAGACTGTACTGAGAGGTTTGGTTCCATTTTTGCCATGCCATCTCTGTCTTGCCCTGTCATAAACTTCCCTGATGACAAAAGCTGTTCTGGGTTGTCCCCTCTGCGTTTTGAAACCCTTCTCACCTTGAAATTCACGTCAGGCTAGGCTGGACATTCATTATTTGAGAACTTATAATAGTTTTCATACATTTTAAAATTTGACACAAATATTTCCTAGGGCTAGGATTTCAATATAAGGTCACTTTTTCCAGTAGCACTGAAAGGGCTTTGGTGTTTCTGTTTGAATAATCAAAACATTCTGCTGTCACTCCAGCTTATTTCAACCTTTCACACCCTCTTTTCCTAATGGGCATTCTCTTTGCCCATCCCAGAGACACTTCTAGTTTTGGCCTCTTTTCCTTCAAAAAAATCCATCTGTTACACAAATTTAGTCCACTGAAAAGCCAGGCTCTGTCTTGTAAATCTTGCATTTGCTTAGCGTGTGTTACTGAACACACAGCAGTGCACATGTGTTTAATGAATTAAGGATTTCTTATAACGTGATAAAATAAGCAAATAAGCAATGAAGCAAGTAGGTTTCAATTTCTTTTGATTTGTATCATCTTTCTGTTTGATTCTCAGTAGTCTATAATGCAAGCTACAATAGAAGCTTTTCTCCTGGTTGCATGAATAACCTGCCATCTATTAAGAAGTAAATTGATGCTGAACCTTTTTTTCCTCTTTAGTCTTTACAAAACTAGTTAAAAATTAGAAATGCTGAGACTTCTCTCTGCTTTCTTAAACTTAATGAAAAGGTTGAAATGTTATTGGAGAGCACAGACCATGTACAAATGATTTCACAAGCTGCTTCTCCTTTGTCAAACAGGCTGGCAGGGCACGGTGTGCTTTTCCGCTCACCTGCGCCCCGCTCCCCTGTCCCCCCGCTTCGCCGCGATTCTTCTGGGCTGGGAGGCCACAGGACCTGCTGCGAGGACTTGTGGCCGGGAGCAGAACGCAGGGGTTTCTCCCCCATCCCACTCCTCATTGCCCTGACACTAAGGGCAGGCAGTACAGATACGTATTTGTTCCTCTTTGTTTTTCTCTATAACACTTGACTAAAACCAGCAAGTCCATCTCTTGCTCTGTATTTGTACGTGGGAGTCCCAGTCACGTACCCACAGTGTAGGTGCTACTGCCTCGGTACATAGCAGTCAGTCTTACCGTTTCTTACTTGTACAGATGTGGTGACCAGAGTTTTAAACTCTCCCAAGATAGATTTTAGTACCTCATCTTAACATCCATTTCATTCCTTACTGCAGGACGTGCTAAAACTCTTAATGCTTCAAACAAACAAACTAGCAGATGATAAAATTCCTGGAGATGCAAAGTTCTGAAATTGCAGAGGTTCTAGCAGGGATTTGGGAGGGAGCAGTGGTAATGCTTCCACCAAGTTAATCAGACTTACAACAGTGTTCTAGTGCCCTGCTAGACTAGTACCCAATTTCAGGCTAGGACTTCCTCCAGTTTAGGCCATGTAATTAACTCCAGTCTCATGTGAAAATTAAAAAAAAAAATCAGGATGGTATACTGGGAATGTTATTTCTGATTAGGTGAATTCAGGTGCTCCCTGTTGGAAAACCTTAGTATTGTTACATTCAGATGTTTCAACTCCTTTCACAGCAAAAGAAGTATAGAATAGAATAGAATAGAATAGAATAGAATAGAATAGAATAGAATAGAATAGAATAGAATAGAATAGAGTTCAGTTGAAAGGTACTGACAATTATCATATAGTCCACTGCCTGACCACTTCACCGCTGACCAAAAGTTCAAGCGTGTCATTAAGGGCATTGTCCAAATGCCTCTTCAACACTGACAGTGGGCAGTTAAAGGAGTGCTAACTTACAGATTCCTTGTTCGTGCTGACCATGGGCTGCGGTGTTATAAATTCCGCTTAAGAGATGGGTGATAGTTTTCCTGTTGAAAGTCCACAGAGAGCAACTTCTCGCTGTGTCACGTTCACAGACCGATGCTGGCTGTGCTGGGTACGTTTGCTGTCTCAGGTGCATCATTCCAAGAAAATATCTCCATGTTAAAAGGTTCATCCTTAGGTTTACTTTCCCTCACAGTTGCAAGGGCTGTCACATGTAGCTACCTTGCAGTATATGCAGTATGAAGTGGGTTTCTTAAAAATGTTTTGGGGCTATATTGGGAAGCTGGACATAATTAGTCTGACAATGCCCTCTCCTATGAATTGGTCCATGTATATCAGGCGTGGCTCAGTGATGATTTTCTAGCTGCATAGTTCACACAGACCATCGCATTATTTATCCTGTGCACACATTGGAACAACATCTCATGCTTTTCCCACTGTACAGTCTGGTTATTTTTTCATTGTCTTTTATCAGGATTTTCATCAATGTTTCCCCACAGCTTCCAGATTGTTCACAATGCAGATGCAGCAGTTCTGTTCACTGGGCTGGGCAACAGCAATCACGTTACCCATGCCCTGCATTCTTTACATTAGTTGTTCGTAGGAAGACATTTAATTACAGCTAGGACTAATTGTGGACAGACGGACGCTTGGTTGGTTGTTTTAAAAGCCACAGTTGACATAATAAGAAGGCCTAAACTCCATTTGCTTCTTTCTGGTGCTTTTGCTGGTGACTGTTTGTTTTGATGCGGCCCATTGCCAGTGACGGTCGGCTTGTTTGAGCAGTTTGCCCTGGTATAGCCATTGTGGCTGGCACTTGAGATCTGAAGCAGGTGGGTTGGAGTGGGTTCTGAACCTCAGAGTTTATCAGTACTATTTTTGTGGCCTTATTTTTATTTTCCATAAGTATGTAAAATATTTAGAAGTTTCTGGATTTTATTGCTGTGTTCTCTGCTACAGGAAGCATAACAATTTTGTAGGTGGGAAATCCCTGCCATTATTTTTCACGTAAATTTATAATTTATAGCTTTTATAAAAGCTATAGTACAGAATTATTTGCGCCATGATTCTTGCTTTGAAAAAAATAAACCCACTCCACTTGTACACAAGTTGAAAATTGATTTATTTAAATGTTTAATGGGTTTAATGGTCCAGCTGAGAGATTATAGGATTTAGCCTGTAGTTATTAAGCACTTAACATTGATATGGCTTACATTCAGGAGGCCCATTTGGATAAAGCACAGTATCACTTAGGTGCATATATGTTGAGGAAATGTGTTTCATTTAGGAAAAAGGTACAGCGAAGAGTAAACTTCTCTTTATGAAGCCAGCGATTACGAAAAGCATAGTAGAAAATATTCTGGTTCCAGCCCTGCCGCATTTAAAGTCCATAGCTTCACTTAAATTAATGAGCTTTTTCCTTCTAGCATTTTAGGTATATTTTGAGCCACTGGCAGGCTTCAAATATTATATGCAAATCCTTAAAGAGACCCTTTTGTGATTATTTGTATTAGAGAGGACAGAGTTTTGTTCTGAAGTAAGAGTAATGAAGGAGAGAGCGCTGCATTTTCCTAATGATTGCTATTTATACACTGTTTTTCTGTTCAGTTTTGTATTGTATTGCTTCTTAACTAAACTTGAAGAGTTAAGACAGGTCAAAGCTGTGCATTGGTCCAAATAAGAAATGGAAAAACTCGCGAAGTGAGACAGCAGCAGGAGTCGTGTTTTGGAGCATCTGTGACAGGAGAAAGGGTGGGGGTGTCAGGCGATCGGTAGGAGAGCTCTGATGCATGGCAGAGTCATGCCAGAGAACATTGTCATTGAACTATAAAGATGATAAATGGAGATGGACAAGACCGGAAGCTATGGATTACAGTGGGCTTCTTTGAATTTTTAATCTAGCTTTTTAAAAGCTGCTCATATTGAACAACTTTGATAGGGACATCTGTATAATGCTGGTCTTGAACCTGCTCATCACAGCTTTCAGAGACCTCACTGTCCAGATACATAAAACCTGCAGAGCAACTCATGGTTGGTACAAAGGGAGTTTTAATGCTGGTTGCGATGTAACAGGGAGTGAGCTGTGGAATTCCACGTACTTGAATGTGACATCTGTGGCAGTGGAACACGACCATGGCAACAGACCAGGGCATAACAAACGGAATCTGTAGGTAGAGGTCTCTTACTGCATCAGCTGATTCAGGAGGAGAAAGCAGTCAGGCTTTTGGACACACGAGCCCTTCTTTAGTCTCAGATAAAACCATGGACTCAACAGCCTTACTGGTATCACGATGTATCATAAAACAGCTCCTCGTGTGCCTCTCTGTTCCACAGGCAACAAACTTCCTGTTTCTTTTCCCTAACATTGTCTCCTCTCTTATCCCCTTCATAACTTGTCTTTTACTTCAAAGCTGTCAGCTATCTTGTCTTTCAGAGATTATCTAAGTGGTACACACCTAGCTAAACTCTGAGCAATTGCCTTCTAGTTGTATTTAGCTCAGCTAATTTTATGTAGGTCCAGCCACATCTATTTTGAGAGCCTCCGAGCGTTCAAAAGCTTGCCTGTTTTTACAGCTACAGCAGCTCGTTTAATGCAGCATAATACCTCTGTTGGCAAATCTAATGATTAATTTGAGGGATGAAAAAAATGGATTAAGGAAAACTTGAATGTATACCGGACCCGCCAGACCGAAGACAGCAGCAACGGGATCTGCAGTCATTTAAAAACCACTGGATTTTACCTTTGTCCCCAGGCTTTGCAGTGACTCTGGCTGCCGTCTCCATAATCCCTGCTATAGGGATCTTACTCCGAACATCGTGAAGACAAAAATGTATCCAGGGTCATGCAACATTGTGACAGACCCTGATACCAGTTTCTGGCATAAGTGCATTTCTCGCCCTTTTCTTGTCTCCTTGGCCATATTAATGGATCCTTACACTTCTGGCTGTATTCTGGTGAGCACAGCGGGGCAGAAACTTGTATATGTTGCCTTCCCGTGTGCAGTCCTCTGAAATGTGCTGGGATATAGCAGGAGTAATTAGTGCAATTTGTACAGCTTTGCTGTTATTGAACATCCCAGTTTTTCTGAAGCTCAGTACAGTTCATTCAGTCATACCATTTATAGGAGTAAACCTCCTATAAAACAACGAACTGTTCACCCATCCAGCCAGGCAGGGTCTCAGTATTTGTACAGATCATTTTTACCACCTCCTGGCACCACCAGGTGACCTTAGTTCAGTTCTGGAGTAGCCGGTGGATAAAACCGGACAGGCAAACGCGTGCTCGCGTGAGGACCACCGCTGAGGCTGTCCCCAGCCCTCCTCTGCTGCTCAGCCTTTAGTATCAGATCAAACCAGTAGAATGGTGCCCGCCATCCCTTGGGGTGGATCCTTAAAGGGCACAAGTCATGCACATTTCCAGTGTTGTTTGTCCTCTATCTGCTTTTCCCAACTTTGTGTTGGGACTCCACTGCAGGACTTCTAGTACTTTGAAAATACATTTCACGTGGCTGAGTTTGCTATGAGTACATTCAGTGACAAACACTTAATGATAAATGTGTCCTTTATAACGTCAAAATGGAAGTGTTTGAATATTTTGTGCCTTGTCAGCATCTGTTATGTTGCTTTGTTGCAGCTTTTGAATGACCCAGGATGTTAGGACATCGCAACAGGAATATTTTTATTCGTGGTTTCAACGTTGCCCCAGTTGTAATTATAGAGAGACATAAATCTTGCTCTACCTTTTGCTCTCGCAGTGCCAGGTAAAACCGTCTATTTAGGTTTCTCAGACTTCCTTTTCTGCAAAGACAGAGAATACACAGCAGATAATGGTTTCCGTAGGCTGTGGCCTCGCTGCCTGACTTCTGTTGTTATGGAACGGAGGAGAGTAGCCAGGCAAACAATAGACCTCCGCTGAACTGAACGGGCCTGAGACTCATTTGGTTGCCAAGCAGCAGTGGACTAAAAAACAATTTCTCTGCATCTATATAATGAATGCGAATGCAGGAAAAGCTGTAAAGGAAAGGGAAATGGTTGAGAGAAAGAAACACATGAGAGAGGCCTTGGAAAAGGAGATGCTGGAGAGGGTGCAGTATAAATGAGAACAAGTGACATTGAAAGAGAAGAAATGCTGAAAAGAATTGCAGCTCTACGGAGTTTTCAGAATTGGAAAAGGAAGAGACCTGTAAGAATAAAAATCATGTTTCTTTTGGAGTTCTTGGTGGTGAGATTACAATGAAGCAGTGCAGAGGGGACAGACAAAATCAGGGACTTGTGCTGGGACACTAAGTGAGATTAATTTTTAAAAGGTTTCAGTGCTAAGAGAATAGGGAAGCTAAAGAACTATATGGGAGAGAAGTCTGAAGACAGGCTGAAGTACTTTGTCAGGTAGGGACATTGGGCAGTACCTCTTGACACCATTGCCCAGAAAGACATGGAAAATAAGAGTGTTAGGCAAGTTTTATAGCAAGCCTTCCTTAGGAACCCAGTGGATTGTGATACGTAAGAGCGAGATACAGTCCACAGCTTCGCTGAGGCTGGCATTCAGCTACTCATGCTGCACAATACTTTGCATCCCGCTTTGCTTCACTTAGATCTTTTCTGCTCCATCTTTCCTTAACAGAGCTACTACTCCGTTCACTTCCCAGTAAAGGGATGGAATTTCCAATAAAGGAATGGAAAAATTAGCTGGAACAATTATTGGCGAGCCTACATGCAGCACATGTTCCATTGTCTTGCATTGTACTTGCATTTAGTATGATGATAAAAAACTCAATAGTTAGATGACATTACTCTTCTTGTTACTAATGGCTGAAATAGCGAGAAACAAGTATGCATCTTATTTGTCTGCAAATGAAATTTTAAAAATCTGAAAATTCTGCTTAAATTTTCCTAAGTGTTCATTTTCCCAGCCAAGCGATGGGTCTGAAAACTGACATGCATAGACTTAGTCATGTCTGAAATTGTACTGTTACTGTGGACTGGATCTTTCCTTTTTCATGTTGGTGGAGAGACCATCCTGTATCTAAACCATTGTTGCCTGTGGAACAGTAAGACTTGAGGGAAGAGATGCTTTCAAACCACCCTCCATGTACCCCTGTGGTATAGAATGTACCCCAGAGGGAAGGGGAGCTCCTGTCCATCGGTGTGGAGGAGGGGGAGATCCAAATCTGGACAACTCATTAACCACCCCAGAACTTCATCAGCCATTGTGCCTTGTAGGAACTGAAACATTTGCTTTGAGAGATTTAGAATTTGACTCTTCCACTTTAATCAAGGCGTCTTGGATTTGTCATATAATGTTGACAGATTTCATTAGCAGGGTTCAGATGATACGCATTGTCAGAGTTCCCTGTGTATTTAAGCCCATGTATGATTTTCATGCTGGGCCTGTACCGTCAGTCTCTTCTCATAAATACTTCTCATTTCATGAGCAAAGATTTGAGTGCAACTATATTAAAGTGTGGATGGGGAAAGCACTGTTAATGAAGGTGAATTATCTTTGGAGTCCTTCTTTCTACATTGCTGTGTGAAGTTTTTTCAGAAAACCAAATCCATTTTACCTTGAAGAGCATTCAGTTGTTCTTGCTTTTCTTTGAAATACCGGCCACTGAAAATTGTTTACTGTGCAAGATGTGGTTAAAGTATCTGGTGCAACTTAAAGGTGTTAGTTTTGCAAAGTACTGCACATAAAAGGAATTGTGCTGTTGTGTAGTTTCAGTCTTGACTTTCTCTGCCTAGTGTATAGATTTGGGAAAAACATACAACTCTTAAAGTAATGTATTCCTCAGGTTTACAGTTATTTAAGTTGCATGTGCTATATTCAGACTGGCAAGTAGAAGACAGAAGAGGCTGCCTTAATCCTCACGGAATCTCGTGTGAGACAGAAAACAGACGACCGAGGTCTCAGTTTACCTCACGGTGCCCAGGAACATGCCCTCCTCCATCTGTGGCCAGCGCAGCTGCAGCGCCTGGGAGCGGCGTGGCAGAGGGCAGGGGAGGCCAGGGCCGCGCCAGGGCCAGGGACGCGCCAGGGCCAGGGACACGCCAGGGCCAGGGCCGCGCCAGGAACACAGCAGGGTCAGGGACGCCAGGGTCAGGGATGCCAGGTCAGGGACGCCGGGTCAGGGACGCCAGGCCGGTGAGCAGGACCTCGGGCAGCTGCTGTCTCAGGGGTGGCTCCCGTGCGCGGTGGCTGCCGGGGAGCAGAGGTGCCTGCTGGAGCCCAGGCCCGCTGGGTGCTGGGTCTGCCGGGGGGCAGAGGTGACGTGGCTGTCCCTTGTCCTGACTTTGGGGCCCGGGGGTGCAGCTGGATGCTGTGGGGAGGAAGGCAGCGGGGGCAGGACAGGGCTGTGGCGCTCGGGGCCCTGCCGTGGGCCAACCTGCCTGGCAGTGCCAGCCAGTGGCAAGACAGTGTAAATCAGCCGCTGGTTTCCAGGGACACTGCCTCTGGGTGTTGGACCATGGAGCTGAGAGGACCGAAATGATGATGTTAGTTGTCTGTAGTGGAGATGAGTCGGTGTTGGTGGTGATGCAGGTATGTTTAGTGGAAATGCATCTTACTCTAATCCTGCGGACTGATTCTTGCATATGGTGGCTAAAATCAGATGTATAAACAACACGTGTAACACGTTCCTGGTGTGTATCCCGCTCTGCTACACTTCCAGAGGAAGCAGAAACTTCAAAAGGTGTAGGCAAAACCTCCTCAGCTGCTTCTTACTGTTTTCTTTCTTTTACGTGCTATGGTGTGTATTGCTCAAAAATGAAGGTTCCATCAATTCTTTAAAGTTCATTGTTTACAGTTTCTTGCTCAGGGGCTATAGTTTATTACTTTATTCTCTGGGACTCCGTATCTATCAATCAGGGCATGTGGTTTACTTATTTACTGATCAGGACATAAGATTTAAAATCTAATCCTATCTATAAATTGCAAGGCACCAACAATCATTTGGGTTCCAAGATATGTAGTTTAACACTTAAAGTTCAGGGTTTACAGCTTAATGTTAAATGATAAGGTCCAAATGCCTAGACAATAAATTGTAAGCCCTGAACCCTAAACAGTCGGCTGTTTTGGGGGGTTCATATCTTGGCCCTGGTACCAGCCAGCATTCTGCTCTGTGGTCTGATCTGAAGCAACGAGCAGGAGGTAATCAGACAAGTGTTTGAAGAAGCAGATCTGCTTACGCATGCCTGAATTGCAGGAGGGGTGACATGGCTACGCCAAAAACGCGGACATGGCAACCTCCTGAAAGGTTAACCTGCAGTGACTGCTGAGCCTGGTTTCTTTCTTGCAGCAAACCCAAATGTTGTGGTAGTCTTCAAAATGGGGGTGGAGGCACAGATTCGTGTTTGTTTGTCCGCTAAATTTGGGTTCTTGTGCTTTTCTGCAGGGCTTTCGGTTTTGCCTTCCTTTATGCTTTTACAGGACGATGCCTTTTACTATGTGTGTCAGTAAGCAGCAAATCACAAATTATCGCCACACGGATACCGAGGCAGTGGGGTGGCGCTGGAGAGTGCGTGCTGGCCGTGGGCACTGCGGGGACACCGCGCTCGGCCGGACTCCACGAGGTGTCCCGCGGGGCTGCAAGTCCCGTCTCCAATCCCCTGCCCAGCTCCCTGTCCCCCGCGTCTACCTCTCTGCGCATGCGCGACGCTGCGCCGCGCGCACAGCACGGCAGCCGGCGGCACGCATGCGCAGCGCCCGCGCGCCCGCTCCGCCCTCGGTGGATTCCGGTGCGCTGCCGCCCGCCTTCCCACGCACGCGCGTCTCCGCTTGCTCCCGGGCGCTGCCGTGGAGCTCAATTCCCGGCTGTGCGAGGATGGCGTACGCATGTGCGGTGCGGCCGCAGCGCTCACCGGCCGGCCGCGGGTCCCGGCGCGGTGCCCCGGCGCGGTGCCCCGGCGCGGTGCCGCCGGCTGAGCGGAACCGGTGCTGCGGCTGCCGCGTGCCCAGTGCTCCCTCCCTCGGCCGCTGCCAGTAGCGCAGCGCCGCTGCCCT